>JAVXUL010166740.1:0-13046 GCA_035590515.1 Trichilia minutiflora
AATTAAATTACAAGAAAATAAACAAAGTAGGAGGTCTAGTTTAAACCATCCATAAAGTGAAAATAAATAACAAGTAAATAAATTACGATAAATTTGTAATAACAAATAATTAACAAGTGAAAGAAAAGTAAATAAGCAAAAATAAAAGTTGTAAGAGGCTTAGCCTTCCATAAAGTCAATTTTATCTTAGTTAATTACACTCCCTGGCAACGACGCTAAAAACTTGATCTCAATTAGATTTTGTACCCAAGTATAGGTATTCTTGTTATAGTATAGTCCGATGATTACTATAAATTAACTAAAATTACAAACTAAGTAAATTTTACATTCAAAACTAGAAATATGCATAAATAGAGAGAGTTAATCATACTTTTAAGTGTAAAGTGCTAAATTTAAACCTTAATACACATACACTTTTATGTATTCATCATATATGTTGAACAACCTCCTGGTTTTGAAAATCAAAAATTTTTAAATCATATTTTTAAATTGACTAAAGCTCTCTATGGTTTGAAACAAGCTCCTAGAGCTTGGTATGAGAGGCTTAGAAAATTTTTATTAGAAAATGATTTTGACAAGGGGAGTGTTGATAAAACTCCTTTTATTAAATCAAAAGAGAATGACATACTCATTGTGCAAGTATATGTTGATGACATTATCTTTGGTAGCACCAATGATTCTCTTTGTTAAGATTTTTCAAATTTAATGAGAAACGAATTTGAAATGAGTATGATGGAGAATTTAACTTCTTTTTCGGATTACAAATCAAACAAACCATAGATGGTATTTATATTTCTCAATTAAAATATGTGAAGGATCTTTTGAGAAAATTCGAGCTTATAGATATTAAACAAGTGGATACACCTATGAGTTCATCCACCTCATTGGATAAAGATGAGCAGGGCAAGGGCGTTGACTCTAAGTTTTATAGGGGCATGATAGGTTCACTACTTTACCTTACTGCATCTCGACCTGACATATTGTATAGTGTATGTGTTTATACACGTTTTCAGTCCAACCCCAAAGAGTCTCATTTAAGTGTTGTGAAACGAATTTTTCGATATCTTAGAGGCATGCCCAACTTGGGATTGTTTTATCCCAAGGATGGTTTATTTAATCCGAAAGGATATTCGGATGCAAACTTTGGAGGATGTAAAATTGATAAAAGAAGTACAAGTGGTGCTTGTCATATCTTAGGCAATATATTAGTGACATGGGTGAGTAAAAAACAAAATTTAGTTGCTTTATCTACCACCGAGGCTGAATACATATCCGTAAGCAGTTGTTGTGTACAACTCTTGTGGATAAAACATTAATTATTAGATTATGGGTTGCATTTTGATAACATTCCCATCATGTGTGATAACACTAGTGCTATAAACCTTACTAAGAATCCCGTGCATCACTCTCGTACCAAACATATTGAGATTTGATATCACTTTATTCGAGATCATGTGTAAAAGAATGATGTATGCATTGAATATGTTAATACCGAGAATCAATTAGCAGACATTTTTACAAAACTATTGGATAAAACTCGTTTCTATTACTTGAGAAATAATCTTGGTATGATGAGCATTGATTGATCATTTTAAGGCTTGATATTAGATGTCAGGTGACAGATTTTCATGAAATACATGTTTGTAAGCATGAATTATTTGAAAATGTTCAAGTAATGTTGGTTGAGTACATTTGTATATCGAAATCTTTAGTATGTGATTCAACATATTTCATTTAGTTCTTAACATGCTTGATGAATATTCCTTAAACGTTTTGACACGTTTGAGTTTTTTTTCTTAAATGTGCTTGATCCTTTTACTATAACATATCGATACCTCTTCCCAAGTATTGACACATTCTCGTTTGGCGTATCGACATGTTTAAGAGGTGTTAGATTTTTGACCAACGTATCGATACCTTTGGATAAGGTATCGATACCTTCAAAACGGTGATTTTGTGTTCATATAAAGGAACGTATCGACACATTTGAGTTTATCCTCAAATGTATCGATACCTTTGTGATGTGATTTTGACTCTAACATCAAAACGTATCGATACGTTTTCAATCGTATCGATACGTTTGCCCAAAACTACGTCGTTTTTTGACCTAGGGCACGTTCTCAAAAATCGCCAACTCTTCATGTTCCTCCAACTTTTCAAATTCAAAACCCATAATCGTCTCTCTCTTCAACTCTCTAACTTCTTGTGACCGTCCCTCTCTCCACTATTTCTTTGAAACCGTCTCATTCTCTCAAACCTATCTTCCATCTCCTTCTCATAACTGCTTCATCATCTCTCTGTTAGCATCTCAAAAATGCCTTCTCGAATGAAGGTTCCTGCACAGTTCGATCAACAAAAAAGAAAGACTCTAGCATCTTCTTCCTCGATTGTCATCCCCGACGAGCCAAACCCATGGGGATTCAACTCCACGGAACAATAGGAGCGCTTCTTCACTATGTTTGCTACTCGAATCATCACACCTGGTCGGGTAATAGATTTCTCTCTCCTTGATACCATGAGATTTTCATATATGGATCAAATAGAAAGATTTGGGTGGTTGCTTTTTCTGATTATAAAGGGGGAGTTTTACCCAGAACTCGTATATTTATTTTATTCAAATTTGGACATAAAACACCCTGAGACTGGTAGGAACATGGTCACAAAATTTCGGACGTGGATTAGAGGTGTTGAGATTGTTGTTGATGAGGACTTTGTATGCGAGCAGTTTCAGTTGCTCTCTAGAGGTGACCATTACATACCGTCAACATTTGACCTGCTAGAAGCTTGTAAGACTATCTTTCAGAACCTTGAGTTACAGGCTGTAGAGAACAAACTGTCCAAACTACAGCTGCATAAACGGATTTCGCATCTCATCATTGCCCACAATTTGAATGTTCGTTTGGAGAAATTTGCTAAGATGACTATGGAGGATATGTGGTGGATGGAGCAGATTATCACCCACCAGAGACCCAACCTCGCCTACTGGATGATCACGAGCATAGTCAGAGGTTCCACTCAGAGATACAACCTGTACTATGGCTTTTCGATTTCAGAGTTAATTCGAAAAGTGGCTCCAAAAGTTTTGGTTGATGTTGATCGCCAGAAACCCCCTCCATCGAGTATACTTAGTGAGACTACCCTTCAAAAAATAGGGTATGAGCAGACACATCCCAACATTTGGATGCCGAAGCACATTGGTGGCCCCCTTATTTGAGTAGAGGATGTGGGATTTGAGGGTGATCAGGGTGATACTCCATCAGGTGTTGGAGTTGAGCAGCAGCCTGAGCAGTCCGTGCAGTAGGAGGAGGAGCCTCCGCCTCCTATTCCTCCACCAGCACCACAGCCACAGGCTACGTTTGCTCCTCCATCTTCATCGGCTGGTCCATCTACTTCTACCCAGCCTCAAGGATCCGTGCCATTAGCTCTTCTTGCTGCCTCCCTAGAGTACAAGATTGATCAACTCCTTGACAGCTTTACTTCTTTAGAGTCAACAGTCATGACGACCATGCAGAAGCTTGACACACGAATGAACAAAGATTTTCAGGTTATGCACACACTGGGGATGATGGTCGAAAAGGTGAAGAATGAAGTGTTCACTCTTGATATACTTACGCAGCAGAAGTTGGATAACCTTGAGGAGAAATTGGTGGGTGAGATTGCTCACCTATGACATTTAGTTCCAGCTGCACTAGGCTTCCACCATGGCTATCATCCTTCTCCTGCAGCTCGTCAGCCACCTCCTCACTCCTTCTTTCGACCTTTTCATCCTGAGCCTCCTCACACTCATCTTTCGTCATCAGCAACGCGTCCGTGTTCTTCAGTTCATTTTGAGATTGGCATCCTCGCGGTCTAAAAATGTTGATTTCGATTAGACTTGTCTGTATTTTTTATGATTATCTTTTTTTTGGATGATATTTATATTATTTTTGGATGATATTTTTTCTGGATAATTTTTATGTTATTGGATTTTCTTATCATAATCTGAACATTTTTTATAGTTAATTCAACGTTGTGGTTCATTGATGCTTGTCCCTTTCAACATATATGCTTATTTGTATTTAACATTTTCCCTTCTTTACCTGTTGACAAAAAGGGGGAGACTTCATGTGTTATGCATATATTTTGTCATTATCAAAAAGGGAGAGATTGATAGCTCTAAGTTATTTTTGATGATTATATGGTATAATTAATTTTTTATGTTATTTTGTTTTTGATAATGCTAAAATAAATAAGAAGTAACAAAAATGCATATATGTGATGATGCGAATGAATTTATTTGTTAAATGGACACATATAAGTCACTTGTTCTCTTGGAAAGAGTATACATTTTTTCAAGTGAGAAAAAATGAAGAAAGCATTAAGAAAATATCACCAAGGCACCAACGTATCGATATGTTACTCAAACATATCGACACGTTTTAGTCACAGTTCAAAATCAAAGCTCGAGTTTCGAAACCCTTCACAAAATCATATCGACACGTTTGATCGGTGCTCAAACATTTCGAAACCTCTTCATAAATATATCGATACCCTGGAAGGCTCTTCAAACATATCGATACCCTGAAGCCTTGATCAAGCACCCTCTTCACAAACGTATCGATACCCTGAGGCCAAGATCAACCACCTTCATGACAGACTTCATCTCTTTTAGGACAAAGTGTTCTGATACAAATGGAAAATGTATTGATACCTTCAGGCTGATAATCTTCAAATGTATCGATACCCTGAGATATGTATCGATACCTTTGCTAAAATCAAGTTTGTAACGGCTAGTTCAGAGACATTAAATACCGCCATTAATAAAGGTAAAAAGAACCGTTGTGAAGAATTTATGGCAGATATATAACCATCAATTTTTGAAGACAACATGTAGAAACAAGCAATTAACACAATTATCTAAGGTAGAAAACACTTTCCAAAAATTCTTTGCTTATTCTCTCATCTTTATTATCTATATTAAATTTCTAGTGAGAAAAATTATTCATATTGTACATTTACTCTATAAGAGAGTTGTTGAAAATTAATTCTTGTGAATTAATTATGGGTTTCTCTTCACCTATGATAAGAAGAATCAGTGTATTGGGTTTCACTTTATCCGTTGAGAAAGAAGGTTGTAATCTGTGGTTTCCCTTTACCCGTTTAAAGAAGGTGTTGTACTTGGGTTTCTCTTGACCCATGAAACAAAGATTTAGTGATCCTCATTGTGAGTGGATTCAACTGAGAAGAGTGAACGTAGACATGTAGTCGAGCCATTATAAAAATCTTATCTTGTGCATTTGATTTTTTTGTGTTCATAGTCTACATTTGCATTCAACTCGACCATTTCATACTTTTGTTTAAAAGTTTTATAAATCTCTAATTCACCCCCCTCCTGCAGTTTGACTACTGGGACTTCAGGTTTTAATGATAACAACCTATAAGGTTGGTATCTGTTGTAGATAGAAATAAGGTGTTAGAGTTACATCAATCCTTTTATAGATTGAAGCAAGTTTCTCAGAGCTGAAATAATTGATTTGATACTATGATCAAATTGTTTGGTATTTAGTCAAAACCCAAATGAACCTTGTGTTTATTAGAGGGTTATAGATCATGCTATTATGTTTCCAGTATAGTATGTCAATAACATATTATTGATGGAAATAACATTAGCATAATGACTGAGGTAATATCTGGTTATGCAGAATCTTCTTAATATATGATCTAGGAGATATGACCTATATCTTTTGTATTCATATCTACAGTGATAGATCGAAAAAAATAATATGATTATTCTATAAACATGTATATAGAAAAAATGTTAAAGCTGTTCAATATTGAGAATTCTAAAAGAGTTCTCATACCTTTCTTTCACAGTCTTAATCTTTTTGAAGATTTTAGTCTAAAGATTGATCAAAGTGGCACAGCGGATGTGTAATATACCTTATGCTCCAACTCTAGGTAATATACGTAAATCTATGTACAAAGTCTAACATATGAAATATTATAAATGTTATAAATAGATATGAGATAATTATGAGGAATAATGATGGTCAGTTATTGATTTAAGTCTTTAACTATTTAAGAAGTACCAAGGATTGAAATATGAGTCATGGATTTTAAATGTTGAATATTCAAAAGTCTCAAACTCTGACTTTGAGTCAGATATAGATGATAAACTGTTTACAACAATGTTCTTTTTATTTATAAAGCTGAATATATTGCTATTTTAAAAACTGTGAAAGAGGTTATTTAGATACACAAGTTTATATCTAAACTAGGTGTAGTTCCCAATAATGATTATCATATAATCACACTTTATGATAATATTGGTATTATTGCACACTCATAAGAACCATGGACACACCAAAAGCCTTATTGATATTTAGTGAATATATCATATTTGAGAGAAATAATTGGTATTGCAGAGACGTTGATAAAGAAAACAAATTTAGCAAACTTTGTTGCTGACCCATTAACTAAAGTGATGACACTGAAGCAACAAGACCAACATTTTATGAAGATAGGTATATGATACCATACGAATGGCTTTAGTGTAAGTGGGAGTTTGTTAGTGTATACCCTAGAAATCATTCGTGTTATCGATTTCTAGGATTATTATTTTAATAAGAATAATAAAAAAACGATTCTTTATTCACACATATAGGTTTTCTTCTTTATTAAATCATGCTAGATTATAAAGTACGTGTGTGAATAGTCTAGATAATTGTTAATTATTAATTAGAATTATCAAACTTGTTCCTTACATAAGTGATTTTAACTAGGCATCAATATCATATAGTAAGCATACTGAATGTCGCCTAAAGATATCATGGACTGATATACGTAGGCTGACAATATGAGTATTGTCATAAGGGTATTAGTATAGATTTATAGTTTGTGAACTATTTATCGAACGTGGCTAATTAACGATAAATCATATGGTATATATGTAATCAATGATTTATCGATGGATTGGACCAGTGTGCGATGTATTCCTTTGACCTGAGATATCTGAATCAGACTTTGTATGGATGCATATAGTTTATACAGTGTATAAGCACAGGGCTAGCTATGGCTTTTATAAGAAGTCAGTTTGGTTATAAGTTATTCATATAGGAGTTCAGTTAATGATCAAGATGGGATCTGTTGGCTTGTACAATAGGATTGTGAATATCCACTGACTCTATCCTAGTTCGAGTTCCTAAATGAATATCGATAGATGTCTGAAATAAAGTCTCTGGTCAAAGCTAAATAAAAGTCATTTGAAGGAGTCCATGGTGGCGTGTTCAGGATATATTGATCGATAATTTATAAAAGGTCAAATTTAGGGTATTGACATACCACGAACCCTAATTTGATCAGAATATGATAACAGAAGGATGTTACCCACATGTTATGTATAATAATAGCAAGATTTGATGAAGAATTACTTTATTGTGAATTAGAGACTATAGCATACTGGTAGATGCTAATCATAGTCGTTGAGTTTCAAAATATTCAAAAATCACTCACAGCTAATTCACTATGAACCTTCATGGTGACACCGATATCCTTATGCATTTGGAAGCTGTTCTCGAAAGAAAAATTATTCAGAATGAAGGCTAGCACCTTTTGAAATAATATAACGATCGAATAACATATATAAAGATATATATTATTTATAATTCTTTAAAGAGTTAAAGAATAAATGACAAAACAAATATATATATGTAACTTATGGTAAGTTTATACTTGATTGTCATTTTGATAATTATCAAAATGCTAAGTGGTAAAAGTTACCATTGATTTATAAAATCATTAAATTAAATTAATTAATTGTTAATTAATTTTAATTGATTATTTATTTTCTTAATTGTTAAGGAAATAAATAATTAATTAATGGCAATTTGATAATTATGCCATAAATGATGGAAAATTCAAAGGTCATTAAATGTTTTAATTGTTAAAGATAATATTAACTTTTTCATTTACTTTTATATGATAAATAGCCTTATATTTGGAGTCATGTGATTGGTCCAAATGTGCCAATTTTGATTGGCTATAAGAAGATAATTATCAAGTTTATAAAATAGAAAAATGGAAGAAAGAGATAACTTCTTCCTCCTCTCGAGAAAGGGGATCATCCGACCATCATGAAAATGGAATAAAATTTTATTTTCTTCAATTTTCTAAAAATAAAATTATTTTTTCATGCTTCATATATGCTTGGATGGTGTAGATTCAAGAGGCTACATATGTTTGTAGCTTACTTCATTAGATTCAAACTTGAAGATAATCGTATCTTCTAGTGAGAGAAGAGACTAAAAATAGAGCTTATTAAACTTTGATCAAGAGGATTTGATCCTCAAGATAGTCTCAAACCATGGATCTAAAACTATCAACGAAAGGTCGATGTGTGGATATGCATAGAGGCGATGGAAGATTGATTAGTTTTATGGATAATGAGGGAAGAGGTATGAGGATATTCATCTGTTTACATACACATATTTATATGTTTTAATTCTGTTAAAATTTGAAGATTACATAGAATTAGCAACGGTCCTCTAGTGTTTTTTTTCATACTTCCATGCAATGGTCGTAACCTTGAACTTGAAGAAGAAAGCGGCTTCACCTCCACCCCAACACATGATATATACAATCTAGAATGGGTTCGAGAAAGTATTTCTTCATTGTAGTTTATGAACTATAGCATATTGTTAGATGTTAACCATAGTCATTGAGCTTTCGAAGATTTTAGAACAAGTTCATGACTATTCTACAATAAACCTACATGGTCATACCAATAACTTATGTATTAAGAAAGATTTAAAAGAGAGAAAATATCATTTATAAAGGGCTATCACTTTTCGGGATAATATATGATCAAATAATATATATATATATATATATATATATATAAACTTTTAATAACTTTTTAAAGTATTAAAGAATTGGGGGGCGGGGTTATGTCATCGAATTTAATGTGCTTATTTGAATTTCTATTATGGTAACCCAACCTAAAAGGGAGGGTGAATTGGGTTCTTTTAAAAGATATGGAAATTAATATAAATTAATGTAAAATGAAAGAATGAGCAAGTAGAATATTTACAAATTTTATAGTGGTTTGGCTAATCCAAGCCTACATCCACTTCCTTCAAGCTTCCTTTAAAGGTTTGACTAATTCAAGCCTTAAAACCAAGGTTAAAGCTTTTACAAATCAGAGATTTTTTGAATTCACCTCCAAACTTTACAACTCAAAGAGTGTTTACAAACATATTCCAAGTAAAAGAGCCCTTTTATTTCACTCATAATACAATGAGAATAAGATTTTACAACAAGAATAAAAAACCCTTTAAGAAAAATCCTCACAAGGATGTACAGCAATGAAGTTTTAGGGTTTTATACGTGAATAATATAAATGATAAACTCAAAAAATATTTTGATCTCTTTAGGTTAATAGAACAAATGGAATTTTCATGCAAAAAGAATAGGCAAAATGAGTTTCGTGTCCTATTTATAGATAACCTTATGCTAAAAAACAAGTCATTGAAATTTAAATCGTGACAATTCGTTTGATCAAATTTTATTAGACTCTCAAGCTCAAAATTGACAACGATTTGTTCAATCAAATGCCTTAATTTGTTCAATCAAAGATTATAAGTCATTAAGCCAAATTCCAATTTCAAATACTAGTTCGAATGAACTCAATTCATTCGATCAATAAAATTAGGGTTCTCTGTCTCAAAACAAGCCACTTATTCATTTAAATGAATATAAGAATTCTTTTGATTGAATTATCTCATTCGTATGATTGAAAGAGAAACCTTGCCATTGAATACCCTTAATACCACTCATTCGAACGAATTATGAGATTCATTTGATTGAATGCCCTTAAATTTTCAAAAGTTTAATAAAATCATTTTTGAAAGTTTGACTGAATGCTCTTAAATTTTTGAAAGATTCATTTGAATGAATGCCCTTAAATTTTTAAAAGTTTGCAAATTGGTCTAGGACATTTTGTATTTGAAAAACTTTAATATTTTAAAACATTAGAATAGACTTATTAAAAATGTAAAAGTTGGTATTTTAAAAAAGATGGCTTTTTTACAATTTTCAATAAAACAATAAATATTTAATTTTGACAATTATTTGTGTGAAAAATATTTTGACTCATAAAGAAAATTTTGTTAAGCTTATTAACATGCAATTTTCACAATCAAGACAATTATACCATATTTACTAAATTATTAAGAAAAGACCTCAAATGATAGATCCTTGTTTCTTGTTCAATTTTTTTTCTTTCTTCACATTCTATTTTGATGTTCACTTGATTAATCCATTTTGTTATTCTCTTTTAAATAATTCATTTTATTATTATCAAAATTAAAGATGTGACATAAATGTCAATACTATTGATAATAGGGATTATCAAAGGACATAAAAATATAATTTTAAAAGTAAAAGGATCAAATCTAAATTAAACGTTTAATTTGGAATTGATTTTATCATATTACCCTTGAAAGATATTTATTTAATTTTTGCTTAATGGTTAAGTAATACATTTAATTATTAAATAAATGATATTTATTGGATAAATATCAAATTCATTAATTATAAGATCAAGGCAAAATATATGTATATCATTTATTTTTTATTTTTTAAGAGATAAGTATTCAAAAACTTGAAAGTTCTCTCTCTCTCTCTCTCTCTCTCAAGCATGTTCTTCCATCTCTTCTCAAGCTAAAGTGGTGTAGATTGTTGGGGATTCAAGAGTTTGGAATCTTTTCTTCGTCAAATGCATAGTTTTGGAATTGGTAAATCACTAAACCCTAAGCTAATTTCATGTATATTGTGATATATACGTTGATTTATCGCATGAGTTGTCTATGTTCTTGAAAGATCAAATATTTTTCCATGATATTACCTTAATAATCCTACAAATGGTATCAAAGGATGTTAGATTAAACTATTATGTTGTTGATTTGCTTATGATGAACTTGAAATCAAAAGATTTAGTCATGTATGATTTTCGCTGTGATTAGGGTTTATGGAAAAATTTTATTTTTCACATTGATCTAATATGATTAAATGTATTTGAATATGATTTGAGATCAGGTTGATGATCATCACATGTGATGTGATGATGTATGCATGTTTGGTTTTATTATGGTTGAAAATGATGGCTTGAATGAAAATTTTATGCTTAAAGTCCACTTGATTTGTTTTTCTTGATACTTGGATATGTTTAATTGTGCTAAACATGTATATGTATCAAATGTTGATGATTATTACATGAGATATGATGAGATCAACATGTATTCAAATATGCTTTTGGCTGAAAAAATGGAGAATTAAGTGAAAATATTTCAATTCTATTCATTAGTTTTGTCCATATTGGTTATTTGTGAAAAATTATTCTTTATGTTGAGTTTATATGTTTAAATATGTTAAACATGATTAAAAAAAATCAATAGTTGATAAGTTTGGTATATAATGTGATGAGAATTACTTGGGTATATGCTTATAGATCAAAATTTGGAAGTGTATAAAATTGTTTTTTGTCCAATTTGATCATTGTTATGGTCAAGCATATTTAGTTAACTAAAATTATGATTTTGGCTGTGTGTGTGATATGTATATATGTTCCATAAATATATATATGTGATGTATCTATGTATAGTTGTATATAAGTGCATATATGTGATATACACATATGTTTAAAATACATTATGTTAATGTTTTTCAATTACAATAATGATTGGGTTGGATATTGTCTAATTTGATTAAATACATTAATATATATGGATATGGATATATATATCAAATACACTACATTAATTGTTTAACATATTTAGTATATTGTACAAGTAAAGAAAAACCTTACACAAATATGTACATATAACTTTTATATGTACTTTAACAATTAGAGAATTATTAAAATATGCAAGAGAACATTTAATATGTCAAACAAGTAAAGAACAACCTTACAGAAAATAAATTATACAAACAAATTATGCATATAATTGTTATACGTGGTTTAACAATTAGAGAATTGTTATAACATGCAAGAGACATTTGTAACACAAATATAAATGTATATATGTGATGTATGCATGTATAAGTGTTAGGCTTAATAATGATTCATGTGTGAAGAAATATTAATAATAGCATAAATGATTTACTATTATCATGTGTTTCATAAAATTCTACGTGTTTGAAAATATGCATATTTGTAACTCGGGTTTGACACTTGTATGATTCACATGCTTAATTTAAAGGCTTCCTAATAAAACTATTAAATCGATGCCTCCTATGGCAGAATAATAATGAATTCTTTGTATCACTAGATTTCTATTATGTGAGAGGTATGATATTTATATTATAAAATTTAATTATTTAGTTCTTGGATATATATTTTTATATTAACCAAAATTTTTATTATATGAGGGAGAGATAAGAATAACATCTTAAGAAAGCACAATGGTTTGGATTTAATTAGCTTAAGATATCAAGATTTCTATTATGTGAGGTACCTGAGATTTAGATAAAGAAAAATGAATCAAGCCTCACATGTGATGTAAAAAAAAAGTGTTTTTAACTTATTGAAATTAATTGGCCAAAATTTCTACTAATAAGAATTTGATTATTAATATGATTAATTTTAATAAGAATTTGATTATTTATTAATCCAATAAAATATTGGAATCTTGTTTAAGGGAGTGTAAGGTTCAAATTAAATAGTAAGAGCTAATATAATTAGTTATTCAAATTATTTGAATCATGCAAGACACTAATTGATGTTTTATTTCTTGTAGTTTCTTATAGTTACAATCATAAACATTTCAAAATGACAGATAATGTTCTCTTGAGAATCATGGATAATAACATTTTCACTAGGCAAAATTTTAAGGATTGGTTTAGAAATCTGAAAATAATTTTTAATTTTAAAATGATTACCTTTTGTCACAGCCCGAAATCCTCAGACTATGACCGGCAGGAGACAAGGCTGGCCCTATCTCCCTAAGCCTCTATTAGTGTACATAGTGAATATATAACTGATAGAACAAGACATAATAACAAGAAACTGT
>JAVXUL010166751.1:0-13045 GCA_035590515.1 Trichilia minutiflora
TTTGTTTATGAATCTTTTATGAAATGCAAAGGAATTTGTAAGAAATGTTTACAGTATATTTTGGGATAGATTGATTCCCACAAATATGAATATTGAGGAACTTTTTATGGATTGATTTAAACATTTGGAAGTGTTTGTGAATTATTTTAAAATGATTCAGAGTTTCGGTATTCAGAAGAGAAATTAATGGAAGTGTTTTATTTATAATTGATATAGGTTTTGTAAATGCCTTACAAGCTCACAAGGTTTGTTCTGGTGATTGAGTATACCTTAGGAGTCTGTGATGGTTATCACGTGTGGGACTAATAAGTTGGGGTGTGATAATTTTGTTGGTATCAAAGCTTTTGGTTTTAAAACTATTTTGGAAACACCCAAATTTGATTTTCAAACTACATTTTGAAATCATTTGCATGATTTTATGGTTTTTAAAAGTTTTTCAGTGGATTAGGTGAGTCGAGTCATAGAAAACATCACCACCATATTAAATGTATGCAATTAAATTTTGTGCTCTTTTATAGTGAAATGTCTTCGTGACCTAGACAAGGTCATGGTAGATCACGAAGAGAGTTGTGCCTGACGAAGAAGAGGCTACATCGTATATACCTCCACGAGAACCCGAAGAGCAGCATGAACCTCCTCTGTCTCAATACCAGCAACCAGGCGTAGAAATGCGTTCAAATTTGACTCATAAGGTATGGATTGCCTTTATGGCATATTGGAATGCCCAAGCTATTAAAGCATCCGGATTGACTCCGAGTTTAAATTGATTAAAGAGGTTCGACAGTTAGAGAGTGTGCCTTTTGGAGGTACTACAAATGCGACAAAAACCAACTGATGGTTTAGGAAGTTAGAAGGTGACTTGAATGATATGGAGCTGGAGGATAGGTATAAGTTAAAGGTGGCTGTTTGACTTTTAGAGGGTAGTGCAGCGACTTGGTGGTCAAATGTACAAGTCAAAACCTCAGCACAACTAACTTGGAATAATTTTGTGTAAGAATTTTGAGATCAGTATTTTAATCATTTTCATTGTAATCAAAAGAAGCAGGAATTTCTTCGATTATGACAGATGGGTAAGACAGTGATAGAATATGGAACCCAGTCAAGGAAATTGATCAAGTTTGTGCCAGAGATTGCTAATGAAGAGAGCCTATGTGCCAAATTTGAAGAGGGCTTAAATTTTGAGATCTGTGAGAAGATGTCACTGTTAGGAAACCAAGGGTACAAATAAATAATCCAGATGGGACTTCGAGCTGAGAAGTTGGCAGGAGAAAGAAGATCAAGAAGTTAGTTTTAGAAGAGGAGAGATTTGAGTATACAGGTTGGCTTTTCATCTAAAAAGAGCTGTAACAGTGGTTCATCTAGTGGTGCCTCTGCTTCTAGTTCTACAAGTATTTCTTCACATTCTCCTCAAAGTCAAGGATTCTTGAGATTTAGATCATCAGCTCAGGGACAGACTCAAGGATCAAGACAAAGTCAGAGTATAGACAGGTGTCTCAACTATAGACGATACCATATAAGCCCGTGCCATCAACCTCTGATGTGCTACCACTGTAGAGAAGTAGGGCATATTAAGATGTATTACCCTAGGTTAGGCAGAGCAAAAAGGGGTGGTCAGACTAGCCAGTATCCTTCACACTACCAGTAGCCACCAGCTGAGCAGCCTACGGTTTTTACGGGTAGAAGATCAGGAGTGGGCAGCTTATCTACAGCATCCTATGGTGCTCAGAGAACTCAAGATAGAGTCCAAACTAGAGTTTTTATATTTAATCAGGGGCAGGCATAGGCTAAGCCAGATGTGGTAATTGGTATGATCATAATATTTAACCAACCTACATATGTGTTGATAGATCCGGGTTCTAATAAGTCCTTTATCAGTATTGCTTTAGTGTCTTAGGCTAGTGTCCCATTGTCATCCCTAGATCAAGAGATAATAGTTCATACCCCTCTAGAACATAAATTATTGAGAAAGACCGTGTTTAAAGATTGTACTGTGATTATGAACAGAGTTGAGCTGGTAGCAGACTTGATTCGTTGAGGATAGAGGATATCGATGCTATACTGGGGATGGATTGGTTGTTCAGACATCAAGCAACCGTGGATTTCTTTGATAAGCAAGTTGTATCCAGAGAACCCGGGGGATCAGAGATAATCTTTATAGGTGAGCGAAATATTTTATCTAGTAGTTTGATTTGTGCGATGGAAATCCTAAAACTAATGAGGAAAGGGTGCCAAGGGTATTTGACATATATTATTAATAGTGTTGCCTTCGAACATTTCATAGACCAAGTTCCTGTGGTGAGAGAGTTCTCGGATGTATTTCTAGATAAGTTACCAAGAATTCCTCTAGAATGAGAGTTCGACTTCAGTATTGATTTAATTTTGGATAATACATTGATTTTGATGCTGCCTTATTGTATGACACCAGTTGAACTCAAAGAATTAAAGGTGCAGCTTTAAGATTTAATTGATAAGGGTTTTATCAGGCCGAGTATGTCACTTTGAGGTTCGTCAACATTATTTATTAAGAAAAAGGATGAGACTCTGTGGTTGTGTATAGATTATCGATAGTTGAACCGGGTTACTATTTATAATAAATACCCATTGTCCAGGATCGATGACTTGTTTGATCAGTTGTAGGGAGCGAGTGTGTTCTCAAAAATTAATTTGAGATCAGGGTACTATTAATTACAGATTAAAGATAGTGATGTAGCCAAGACAGCCTTCTGAACACGCTATGGTCATTATGAGTTCCTTGTAATACCGTTTAGGTTAACTAATGCCCTAGTTACATTCATGGATCTCATGAATCGGGTATTCCATCCTTATCTCGATATGTTTGTGATTATCTTCATCGGTGATATCCTGGTTTACTCGAGGATCAAGAAAGAATATACCCAGTATCTGCGGATTATACTGCAGACACTGAAAAAGAGAAGGTTGTTTGCTAAGTTCTTGAAATATGAGTTTTGACTTCGGGAAGTGTTATTCTTAGGACATGTAGTCTCAAGAGAAGGAATTTCTATTGATCCTTGTAAGATTGAAGCCATTGTTCAGTAGGAGAGATCAAAAACTGTTATCGAGATTAGAAGTTTTTTGGGATTGATAGATTATTACAGGAAGTTTGTTGAAAACTTTTCTTTGATAGTTGCTTTACTGACATGCTTAACGAGAAAAGATGTTAAATTTGAATAGGATGAAAGATGTGAGTATAGTTTTCAGGAGTTAAAGAGACATCTCACTTCAGCTCCGGTATTGACACTATCTATTCCTGGAGAGGGATATTTAGTATTTAGTGATGCCTCTAGACAAGGACTAGGTTGTGTTTTGATGCAAAGTGAAAAGGTAGTTGCCTATACTTCCAGATAGCTCAAGAAATATGAAGAGAATTACCCAACCTATGATTTAGTGTTAGTTGCTGTTATTTTTGTCCTGAAAATCTGGAGACATTACTTATATAGAGAGAGGTGTCAAATTTTTATCGATCACCAGAGCTTGAAGCATTTGTTCACTCAGAAGGAATTGAACTTGAAACAGAGAAGATGGCTTGAACTGATCAAAGATTATGATTTCTTGGTTGATTATCATCCAAAAAAAGCCAATGTGATGGCAGATGCCTTAAGTAAAAAATCTTCAATAACAGTGGCGTACGTTCGATCAGCATACCTCTCATTGGTACTAGATTTAAAGAACCTGCAAGTAACATTAGAATGTGGCCAAGATGGCTCGATGTTAGTCAATTTTTTTGTGAGATTAACTCTACAAGAACAAATAAAAGAAAGGCAGATGCAGGATCTAAAATTAATGAAAGTGTGTTAGAGAATTTTGGATGGTGATGCTGAAGATGTCTACCTTTCTCAGGATGGAGTTTTAACATTAAGAGGTAGGGTTTATGTACCCTTAGATGATGAACTGAGAAATGCCATCCTGAAAGAATCTCACTATTTAGCTTTTGTAATGCATCCAAGTAGCACAAAAATATATAAAACCATCAAAGAGAGTTATTGGTGGTCTAGATTGAAGAAGGATATCGCAGAATTCGTTGTCAGGTGTATAACCTGTCAGCAAGTTAAAGCTGAACACTAGAAGCCAGCAGGAACACTTCAACCATTACCCATACCAGAGTGGAAGTGGGAACATATCGTCATGGACTTTGTGGTAGGACTGTCACGTACTGAAGCTGATCATGATGCAATATGGGTGATTATAGATCAGTTGACTAAATTTGCACACTTTCTACCTATTGAAATTAAGTATCCAGTTGATAAGCTAGCAAGACTGTATGTGGCAGAGATTGTAAGGTTACATGGTGTACTTGTGACAATTATGTCAGATCGAGATCCCCGTTTTACATCTCGATTCTGGCTTAGTCTTCAGAGAGTTATGGGTACAAAGTTGAATTTTAGCTCAATTTTTCACCCTCAGACAGATGGACAGTCAGAAAGAACTATCCAGATATTAGAAAAATATGCTGAGAGGGTGTATATTAGAATTTCAAGGAAGCTGGGATTGGTATCTATCCTTTGCTGAGTTCGTCTACAACAACAACTATCAGTCTAATATAAGAATAGCACCATACGAGGATTTGTATGGAAGAAGATATAGAACTTCTCTATGTTGGGATGAAGTCGGCGAAAGGAAGTTAGGCAGTATATAGTTAATTGAAGCTGCCACAGAGAAAGTAAAGATTATCCGAGATAGATTGAAGGTAGCTCAGGATAGGCAAAAATCATTTTTGGATAATAGAAGAAGGGATTTAGAGTTTGATGTGGGTGAGCAAGTATTTTTAAAGGTATCATCCTGAAAAGGAGTGATTCGATTATGAAATCAAGGAAAGCTTCACTTGAGATTTATTAGACCCTTCAGAGTTATCGAGTGTATTGGTCCAGTGGCATACAGGTTAGAGTTACCGTCAGACATGCAGAGGATACATGATGTCTTTCATGTATCCATATTGAGGAAATATATTCCTGACCCATCTTATGTTATTCGTCAGTCTCCTATTGATTTAAGAGAGAACTTGAAGTATAAGGTACAACCAGTGGCTATCCTTAATCGTTAAGAGCGGGTGTTAAAGAGTAAAGTCATTTCTATGGTAAAGGTTCTATAGAGGAGTGATACTATTAAAGAAATGACATGGGAGCCTAAGCTTCAGATGCAACGTCAGTACCCCCATCTCTTTTAGTACTAAGGTACGTTGAATTTTGAGGACAAAATTCTTTTAAAGGGGGTAGATTTGTAAGCCCCATATTTAGATCCCAAGAGCATATATGTAATTTTGTACTTTTACTGTTTATGCATTTGTATCCATCCTGTATCCCGTGTGCATGTGGGTGTGATTTCATAATTATTTTGAAGGTTGAATTTCTTAAAATGAGTTTTGGGGTTATGAACGCAGGGATCCTAATAAAATTAAATGTTAGTTTTATTTTGAGTGAGACCTCAATGATATTTTCTAATTAAGGGAAGGATTTGACAGAAAATGTGCAATTCGTTCGAACAAATGGGTCGAATCTTTCGAATGAATCCCTAGTCCCAGATTCATTCGAATGAATGAACAATTCATTCGAACAAATAGAACATTTTATTCGAACGAAAAATGGATCGTTCGGACGAAATTTGGAAGAACTCCTTGAAAAATTTTAGTCCCAAATTTGTTCGACTAAATAGTGATTCGTTCGACCAAATCGATGGTTTCATTCGAACGAATGTTTGATCGTTCGAACAAAAAATTGGGGAGCTCTCTAACTTTGAAAGTGCCAGATTCATTCGATCTAAATCCAGTTTATTCAACCGAATTTAGATTTGTTCGAACGAATCCCCCAATTCGTTCGATCGAATCGATACAAAATGATGATTTTTCTCGTTTTTAGAAGATTCTCCTTTACATAACTCAAGGGTAAGAAGATAATTTCATCCTCACTTTTATAAATAAGGGAGCTAAGCCGTTTCCTCCTCATTCTTCTTCTCTTTTTCCTTCGTTCTCCTCTCTCAAGTGTTCTCTCACTGCCCTTCTCTTCTCTTACTAGAATCTTGCTGCATTTTCGATCCCTCACCATCAATCACTTGTATTTTTTATCTTTAACACTCTACGGGTTTTGATTTGGCATTTAGAGCGCATGAGTGGAAATGAGAAGTTAGGGTTTTGATTTTTGTTTTGCTGTTGCTCGGGTTTGAGGTCAAATCCGAGCAAACCGACTATACCACAACGTAGCCCACTTTGTTTGTAACCCGTCTATATGTTTCATTTCGCAATATAGCATAAAATTTATGAAATGGGTATTACTGTTCACTCATAGGATTTTTGCTAGATTTATCGCTCACGTTTTAGTTTTTGGGCGTTATTCAAGTTACAGTAAAATCGGAAGAGTCGTAAGATGTTAGAAATATGAATTCGAAGAAAATGGATAGTCATAAACAGTGATTAAGTTACTGTTCTGACAAAGGTGTGAGGTCCACATGTTTAAATTACGAAATCGAGTCAAAGGTGGGTTTGTGGTAGTAATGTAGGGGTAATTAGACGAATAATAAGGATTTTTATCGGTTTCGTGTATTGTCCAATTTAGAAAAACCCGGGTTAGCATGCATTATACACATTTGAGTCTCATACGCATTTTTAGAATGTATATTGATATAAATATATATTTGGATATTTGTGATTAGATGATGGAGCGCGAGCTAGGTATCCGCGTACCGATCCGAGAAACGAGGAAAATTAAGAAGTGTATAACCTCCCAAGCTATGAGTGAACTCTTTCTGTTTGTCATTTTATTAATGATCTTGTTTTTCATAAATACAATGCTATACGAATATTTTATAAGTGCTTTTGTTTATCACTCCCAATAATATGAAAATGTCTCTCTCTCTATATATATATGTTTAATATGGTTTTGTAATGGATTTCATATAGTTTGATATATATATATTTTATATGATGATATGATCAGTGGGCTAAGTTCTATGCTTGTTATGTGATGATATGGCCAGTGGGCCATATTTTATGATTATATTGATAATATGGTCAATGGGCCAGATTTTTATATTTATTGTGATGACGGTCATGAGGATCAGGATATTATTGGTGCTGACGATCATTTGGGTTGGGATTGTTCCTGTAGCTACAAGGTATATGGTAGCCTGGGAGAGATCACCTGGAGGTGATCTCCTAGGTGAGTATGGTATATGGTAGCCTAAGATCGACCTAATAGAAAGGTCGTCTAAGTGAGTGCAGGAGACTTCATAGGTGGAGGTTGTTATATGGTGATATGCTATTGTGGTGGAGATGTGATATGACCACCTGTGAGTCTCATCGAGGATAGTCACGGACATCACCACATGACTACTCGAGACAACGTCAATGGTAGGCTTATTTCATGAAAACGATGCATGTTTTACTTTTTATATTTAAAACAACCTTTTATTAAAATAGTATTATTTTGTTTGCATATAAAATCCACTGACGATCTCGGGATACCCAGGTCAGGGTGATCGTCAAGAAATACAGCCAGCCCCATGACTTTCGAAAAATGATTTGACGTTTTCAAAATTAAATGAATTCCTTTGAACTGAATTATTTTATGATATGTTTTTCTATCTATGGATTGGATAATATATATATAGATAGATATATTTTTAGTTCACTAACGAAGTATACCCCTGTATACTCACCCCCTCACCCTCTAGTTTCAGGGTAAGCAAGCAGATATGCATTTTGATTGGGTCGTGATTGCTCCAGCTGCTTAGAGTATCAGGTATACAACAAGTCAACTTACTCGATCCTGTCTATAGTCTATTGGAGTCTACTGTTTCAGTTTATTTTTATTTTGTTTTGTTTATGAATCTTTTATGAAATGCAAAGGAATTTGTAAGAAATATTTACAGTATATTTTGGGATAGATTGATTCCCACATATATGAATCTTTTTATGGATTGATTTAAACATTTGAAAGTGTTTGTGGATTGCTTTGA
This sequence comes from Trichilia minutiflora, assembly GCA_035590515.1. Lineage (NCBI taxonomy): Eukaryota > Viridiplantae > Streptophyta > Magnoliopsida > Sapindales > Meliaceae > Trichilia > Trichilia minutiflora. Next base: position 7,966 of record JAVXUL010166751.1, read on the forward strand.
AATGATTCAGAGTTTGGGTGTTCGAGAGAGAAATTAATGAAAGTGTTTTATTTACAGTTGATACAGATTTTGTAAATGCCTTACAGGCTCATAGGGTGTGTTCTGGTGATTGAGTACACCTTGAAAGTCTGTGATGGTTATCACATGTGGGATCCAAGGGTTAGGGCGTGACAATATGAATGCCAATAACGATGGACCATTATATGTTTTATCGTTGTTCCTTGATGAAAAATTAGTAGATTTATCATGTGAAGATCTCTATTCTTATATACTTGTACCCGGACATGTTATGGGACTTTATTATGGCATATTTTGTTTACATGAAAACAATCGTATAGCTTTATGCAATGTTGCAACTAGAGAGTCTATAACTCTCCCAAAATATAAAATAATTCTTCCACGAGACACATTAACTGTTTACTTCTGTAATGTTGAATTTGAGTTGGATTTTATCTGTAATAACTATAAATTAGTTTTATTACAAACATTATGAGATGAAGATTGATATTTTTTCTCTGACTTCTCTCATGTTATGTTGTATAACTCAATTACTAGTAATTGAATAGAATTATAGGGGATGGATTTGTTCATTATAGTCTGCATAAAACGTACGATAACATATACCTAAATGGAGTTTGTTATTGGTTGGCATCACCGAATGGTAGACAAGTTATTCTTTCATTTCATATGTCTGACAAGGTATTGAATTCCCAGTTGGCAGAATCCGAGAGGGGGGTGAATTGGATTTTTATAGAATTTTAAACAAAAATATGAAATGATCAAGAGAATGCAAATGAAAACTACGTGCGCAAAAATTAAATGGACAAGATGGGATTTTTATAGTGGTTCGACTACACGTCTACGTTCACTCTTCTCGGTTGAATCCACTCACACCGAAGATCACTAATTCTTTGTTTCACGGGTCAAGAAAAACCCAAGTACAACAACTTCTTTGAACGGGTGAAGGGAAACCACAAAATCAACTTTCTTTCTTGATGGGTGAAGTGTAACCCAAGAGAAATCTTTCTTATCAATCGAGTGAAGAGTAACCCACAAATATTTCAGTAAAAATAAATTTTACACTATCACTAGTGTAGATAAACAATAAATTCAAGCTTTCTCTCACTAGAAAATTAAATATAAACTCTGTTGAAGCAGATGATAATGAGAGAATATTTTTCAGAGAAGAATATTTGCTAGCTTTGATCACTTGTTCTTAATGCCTTTCAATAATTGTTTTGTCTTCAAAATTTTTTGTTTATATATCTGCCATAATTTCTTCTCAACGATCATCTTTTCCTTCATTAATGGTGACATTTAATACTTCAGAACTAGCCGTTACAACTTGATTTTTACAAAGGTGTCGATACAACATCTTAAGGTATCGATACGTTTAAGAGTTTCAGCCTGAAGGTATCGATACGTTCTCAACTTGTATCGGAACACTTTGACGTGAAGGAGATGAAGTCCGTCATGAAGGTGCTTGATCCTGTCCTCAGGGTGTCGATACGTTTGAAGAAAATTTAGGGGTATCGATACATTTGAGAAGAGGGTGCTTGATCAAGGCTTAAGGTATTGATACGTTTTGGTCAGTCTTCCAGGGTATCGATACATTTGATGAAAGGTTTTGAAACGTTTGAGCGTAGATCCAAGGTGTCGATACGTTTTAGCGCAAGGTTCCAAAACTCGGGCTTGTTTCTGACACTGTGACTAAAACGTATCGATACGTTTGAGCAATGTATCAAAACGTTTGTGCCTTGGTGAGCTTTTCTTGACGCTTTTTTCTCATTTTTCTCACCTGCAAAAACATATACCCTTTCTAAAGAACAAGTGACTTATATGTGTTCATTTAACAAATAAATTCATTTACGCATTTTTGTTACTTGTTATTTATTTTGGCATTATCAAAAACAATGTAACATAGAAAATTAATTATGCTGGTAAATCATCAAAAAATAACTTAAAGCTATCAATCTCCCCCTTTTTTGATGATGACAAAATAAATGCATAACATATGAATTCTCCCCCTTTTGACAATAATTAAAGAAGGGAAACAGTAAAAAATAAAGAGACATATATAGGAAAGAGATAAGCAAACAATTCAAGAAGCATAAGGTGTCCAATAATATAAAAAATGATTCAAGAAACGTAAATTCCATAAAATCCAAAATGAATACAAACAGCAAAAACAAAAGAATAAAAAAAAACATAAAAACATTTAATCAGAATCAGAAATGTCCTCAGGGCGTGAGGAGGAGCCGATCACAAATGGAGTTGAGGAAGACAGACGAAATCCAGATGATGAAGGATGAGTGCGAGGGAGCGTAGGCTGAAAAGGCCAAAATAAGAAATGCGGAGGAGGCTGACGAGCCACAGGAAATGGATGAAAACCAGGATGAGATTCGGGTGTAACTGTGACTGAGTGCCGTAGGTGAGCAATCTCACCCACAAATTTTTCCTCCAGTTCATCTATTCTCTGCTGCATAAGGATGTCATGACCGAACAATTCAGTCTTGACCTTGTCGACCATCGTCCATAATATGTGCATGACTAAGAAGGCTTCATTCATCCGAGTGTCCATCTTCTGTATTGCTGTCATAACTGTCGACTCAAGAGTGGTGAAGCTCTCCAGAAGTTGATTGATCTTGAATTACAAGGAGGCAACACGTAAAGCCAACGGTACTGAGGCTTGGGGCTGGGTCGATGTAGATGGACCAATCACTGTAGATGGTAGAGGTACAGGCGTAGCCTGTAGCTGTGGTGCCGATGAAGGAATTGGAGGTGGAGGCGCCGCTGCTGCTGCTGCTACGATGGTGGAATTGTCTCCTCAGACTGCTACTCCGCGCCAATATCCTGACCACCCTGAGCACCTGTAAGACCCACATCTTCTGCCCGAATATGAGGATCACCAGCAACCTTCGGCACCCAGATGTCGGGATAAGTCTGCTCATACCCCATCTTGCGAAGAGCAGTCTCGCTCAGCATACTAGATGGAGGTAGTTTCTGGCGGTCAACATCCTTGAGGACCTCTGGAGCCATTCTCCGAATCAACTGGGAAATGGGAAAACTATAGTGAAGGTTATATCTCTGAGTAGCACCTCGAAAAATACCGATAATCATCCAGTATGCAAGGTTGGGCCTCTGATGTGTGATGATACACTTCATCCACCATATGTCCTCCACCATCATCTCCGTAAATTTGCCCGAGCGGACATTCAGGTTGTAGGTAACTATCAAGTGTAGTATCCGCTCATGTAGCTGGAGTTTGGAAGGCTTGTTCTCCACTGCCTATAGTCTGGGGTTCTGAAAGATGGTTCGACAGGCAGATAGAGGGTTGAATGTGGAAGGGATATAGTGATCACCTCCCGAGAGCAACCCAAATTGCTCACACACAAAAGCCTCATCAACCACAAACTCCACACCACTAATCCAAGTTTGAAACTTCGTCACTATGTTTCTACCAGTCTCCAAGTCTTTAATATCCAGATTGGAATAAAACAAACGAATCAGTTTAGGGTAAAACTCCCCCTTAATACTAAGGAAAGGCAACCATCCAAATCTCTCTATCTGATCTAAATAAGGAAATCTCATCGCATTGAGGAGAGAGAAGTCGATTACCCGACCTGGTGTGACGATGCGAGTGGCAAACATCGTGAAAAACTACTCTTGTTGTTCGACTGAGCTGAAACCCCAAGGGTTTGGTTCATCCAGAATGACAGCTGAAGAGGAAGAGGCGGGAGCCTTTCTCTTTCTTCATTCGGACTGGGCAGGGACTTTCATGCGATGAGGCATTTTTGTATTTGAGAATGGGAATGGTTAACGAACAGTTGTGCAGAAAGAGATGAAACTTTGGTTGAGAGAGTGTGATGGTTTTAAAGGAACTGTTGAGTGAGGAACGGTTACGCTTAAAGAACGTGGGGAGTTGAAGAGAGAAATGACGGGTTTTTTGAAGAGAGAAAGTTCAGTTTTGAATTTGAAAAGATGGAAGATGAAGAGTTGGCAATTTTTGAATGTACCCTAGGTCAAAACGATGTAGTTTTGGACAAACGTGTCGATACGATTGAAAACGTATCGATACGTTTTGACGTTGGATCCGAAACATCATCACAAAGGTATCGATACATTTGAAGATACACTCAAACATGTCGATACGTTCGTTCGTATGAACATGAAATCACCGTCTCGAAGGTGTCGATACCTTGGTCAGATATTCAGCACCTTTTAAACGTGTCAAAACGCCAAACAAGAATATGTCGATACTCGGGAAGAGGTATCGATACATTCTAGCAAAAAGATCAAGCACGTTTGGGAAAATTCCAAACGTGTCGAAACGATTAAGAACAATCATCAAGCACGTTGAGAATATAATGAAACATGTTGAGACATATATGAAAATTTTCAATACACAATTAAATTCAACCAACATAACTTAGATATTCTCAAGTAATTCATGCTCACAAACATATATCTCATAAAATCATGTTATTCAATGAATAATATCAAATTATAAAATAATCAATCAATGTTCATCATACCAAGGTTATTTCTTAAGTAATAAAACCGAGTTTTATCCAAAAAATTTGTAAATATGTCTGCTAATTGATTCTTGGTATTAACATATTCAATGCATACATCATTCTTTTGAACATGATATTGAATAAAATGATAATGAATCTCAATATGCTTAGTGCGAGAATGATACACGGGATTCTTAGTAAGATTTATGGCACTAGTGTTATCACACATGATGGGTAAGTTATCAAAATGCAAACCATAATCTAATAGTTGATGCTTTATCCACAAGAGTTGTACACAACAACTACTTATGGATATGTATTCAGCTTCGGTGGTAGATAAAGCAATCGAATTTTGCTTTTTACTCACCTATGTCACTAATGCATTGCCTAAGAAATGACAAGCGCCACTTGTGCTTCTTCTATCAATCTTACATCCCCCAAAGACTGCATCCGAGTAACCTTTCAGATCAAATAAACCATCATTGGGATAAAACAATCCCAAGTTAGGTGTGCCTCTAAAATATCAAAAAATTCGTTTCACAACACTTAAATGAGACTCTTTG
>JAVXUL010166762.1:0-13045 GCA_035590515.1 Trichilia minutiflora
GGATTTAAATAAAATCCATAAATTTTGTGCAATTATCATAATGCCCGTGCTCACATTTACACATAAGGGTAAAATGATCACTTTTATCTAAATTAAACACTTTAATTTAGATTTTATCATTTTATATTAAAATCCTATTTTAATATATTTGATAATCACAACTATCAAATTTAAATATGTAATTTACAATAAATTACACAAATGTATCACATAGGGGTAAAATGATCATTTTACACTAAATTAAACTATTTAATTTAGTTTTCACCAGTTTACCTTAAAATCACATTTTAATTTGATAGTCATTATTATCAAATTTGACAAGTAAGTTACATTAAATTACCTTTTTAATACATTAAAGAGTATTAAATACATATAACAATTATACGTATTGGTTTTAGTCTATTTCCATATTATCATGAGGGTGCTAGCTCTCTTTCGATAATATTTTATCTCTCTCTAAGATAAAAAATATTAGAGGATCTTGATAGACCATGAAGGTTAACCGTGGCTCAGTTGTAAACATATGCCGAATATTTCAACTCCAAACACTTCAGTTCCTCACTGAATTTGGTTAGTATCTAGCAATGCGCCATAGTCCATAACTCACGATGAAGAAGTATCTTCATAAAATCTTTCATTGATTGCACGTAATGTGTGAGTGATATCCTTCCATAATCATATCTTGATCGAGAAAGGGGTTCATAGACTATTAAAATCCTAATCTCAATACTACTTCGAATCGTCGATCATAGTCAATATTATGCGATGGCCATCGATTTATAATCAAGACATCATATCGACATTCGATTAAGAACTCGACTCAAATAGAGACAACAGGAATTCTTAGTCTAATGTGTCAAACCAACAGATCTCATCTTGATTGTCAACCAAACACCTATATAAACAAAGTATACCCAAACTAACTTCTTATACAAGGTGTGATTAGTCCTGCACTTATACACCATATAAAATATATCCATTTATATAGAGTTCGATTTTAGACATCTTAGGTCAAAGGATTACATTGTACACTATTATAATCTATCGATAAATTATTTACTACATGCATACCATGTGATTCATCGATATTGGATCCTATTTGATAAATAATTCATCAATTATAAATCTACACTAATGCTCTTATGATAATGCTCATATTGTGAAACTACATATATTATCATATAATATCATTAGGCGGCAACTAGTATGCCTACAATATGATATAATTACCTATTCAATACCATGTATATAGGGAATGATTTGATAATTTATTTAACAATCAAACAAAATTACCTAGATAATTTACATGCATTCTTTATCTAGTGCATGAAAACATAAAAGAAAGCAGCAAATGTATATAAATAAAGAACTACTTCTTTCATTAATATATATAAAAAGATATACAAGATCAATAGCTCTGAAACCAACAATACGAATGGCTTATAGGGCATACACTAACAAGTGCTATGAATAAAGACTTAGGTTTCAAGGTTTTATCAATGTTTGACTGGGAACTCAAATCCAGACCGAGTCAACGGAATCTTAAAATCCTTTATATCAATCAAAGAATTACATATTAACCGTCATTCGTATCCTAATATAAACAACACATGTCCAAACTGATTTTAGAATGCAAAATATGATTACTCTTGTATTTATACACCATATGAATCATGGGTATCTATACCGAACAACGATAATAATGTCACAAGTCGAAGGAGTACTTTGCACACTAGTATAATCATATGACAAATCATTGACAACATACTTTTGTGTGATTCATCATATCTTTGATCATATTTGAAAAAAGTTTCTCTAAATGTTAGTCTACACTAATGTCCTAATAGTATAACTATCATGTTATTCGCAGTAATATTATCTCAAGATATTTACTGTAGACATTAAGTGTGCCTACAGTGCAATAGTGATACTCAATCGATATGGTCTTTGTAGAGAGTAATTTAGATAAATAAATTATCTGGTCAATTTAAATGTATAATTAGAATGATAAGAAGAGGAAGTAGCATACATGAACGAAATTGAAATATTTTATTTATTAATGAATATGTGTAGTATATATTATAAATAGTAATTCAATATAAAATGCCTAAAACTAATGGTGTGAATAATTTTAAGGCATACATCACTAACAACCATAATACATCAAAAATTTAGAAACGAGTGAAACTAATTTCGGGTGCAAAACTTAACTTTTCAAAATTCATAAAACTTAAGGTAAAGGCTTTTAAGGCTTTGATACTAATTGAAAGAATGTTAATATATATTCTAAACATGCTTTATTAAGCTAATAGCTTTAGAATGAAATAAGAAAGTATAAAATCGTACCTCTAGCTATTGAAACTTTCTACCAAATTTAATGACAAATTAAGGAGCTTCCAACTCATTTTTTATCTCAATTTGATGATGTATTATTTCTTAATAAGACTAGTCAATATAAGAACCTTAAACCTTTTATTTATACACTTCTTCCATCAATAAGTTAGGAAATTTTTTTATAAACATAGGTGGTGGTTTGCTATACATAGAAGTTGATGTTCATGTAATATAACTACTAGAAACTAAAAGCAGCTGATACCAACTGCATAGGCCACATATTCTTATATATTATGTTATTGCATAAAAATTTTTTAAATGAATAAAATTTAAATTATGAGTAACATATAACCAAAATGACTTTATTTTATAGAACATGTCTAGTTTCACACTTATACACCATATAAACTATGCATATTCATATAAGATCTGACTATGATGTCTTAGGTCAAAGAATTATATTGTACACTAATATAAATTTACAATAAATCATTAACTATATACTTATCATGTAACTTATCGTTCCTTAGTCATATTCAAAAAGTAGTTCTCTAACTATTAATTTATACTAATACTCTTGTGACAAGATTCTTATTATCACTTGCAGTAATGTCATCTCATGATATTCCCTAAAGATACTTAATATGTCCACTAGTTGATATTATTATCCAGTCAATACCACTTGCATAGAGAATATTTATGATAATTTCATTTAATGATTAAATGAATTATCTAAATAATTCACATATATACTTTATTAATTTGCCTGACATCATCTCACATATGTGAATAAAGAACTCTTTCATTTATTATTGATAAAAAATATAATATAAAATCATACACCATAAAATTGACAGCATGAATGATTTCTAAGGTATACCCTAATAAAGAGATACTTAGACCAGAAATATCATATCTCAATGCAATTGGAGCCTTATCTTTTTAAGTTGTGAAATTTTTCCTATAACAGTTCTTTAAGAAAATGATAATCAAGTAAAACAAAAGCCAATAAAAATGAAGAGTAAAATGTTTCTCGATAACCAATTAAACGAAAGTTGGCAGGTGTCTAATATCTTCCTCATACACAACTAACTCTCTGACCTTAGAATCTCGTAAAATAAAATCGGTATTCTATCTTAGCATTATTTAGATAGGTGGTGACTTCAAAAATTATCCAATCTCTGGGTGATGTCAAACCTTAAAATAAAAGTCATATGACAATAATTTAACACAACCACATCTATATACATAAATGAATTTGTATAAATTTTTTTCACATATATCATAATTATTTTTACTTTGGATAAAGGTATGGCTCATTATGCTTCATACTATACACACACACAACCAAAATCACATAAACAAATATGATAGTATTATATTGTTATCACAGGTCTTATATTTTATGGGGATAAAAAAATTTCACGAAAGTAAAAATAATAAATCATTGGATAACAATATAATTGTAACAGTTCATTATTTGAAGTTAAACTCATTCATTTAATTTCAATTTTGGATCGTATTATATATAAAACATAGCCAGAGTTTGGCTCATTTCTACAAAACACCAAATGTAGACAAATAAACGAAGGCCATGGGTTATCCTCGGGTGCAGCGATCGTATAAAACAGCCTTTGCACTTTTGTCAACATTTAGTTGTAATTCCTTACTTAGACATTTATTCCAATACAGTGACAATGTGAGACATTGTTGGTCTGTGAGTTGGTGACTGTCCAATGCATTGCGTAGACAAATTCAAGATTTTACCAGCACGCTGTAAATGCTATGAGGTATCTACAATGTTCTATCTACCAAGTCCATAAGCTGGCCCTGTGATTACAGCATAATAGCCTGCAGTAACACAACATTATACATACATACTGTTAGTTAATACCTTTAAATTTAAGATAATTTCCAAATTTAAATGGTTTTCGGGCATATCCGCGTACCGTATCCAGAAGGAAAACGGTCTCCTTGTTTTCTTCATACTTGACATTAGTCTGCCCGCTAACTATTTCAAGCAAACGAATTTCAGAACGGTAAGTATAGCTTTATCTGTTATTACGTGAGAAGAAATGTCATTTAATTCCTTCTGAACCTTAGATAATGAGTATACATGGTGGAGCCAGAAAGTTTGCTTTTGCTAAAGCAAAAAAGAATATGCAATAATGCGGGAGTGCAAGACTGCTTTTGCTTTATCTTCTCGTTTTCCACAAACACGTTTGTCACGAGTGCTACTACTTACCTTACTAACTCATGAAGACTAAATTATTAGTTAGAATAATTTTTTATTTGTTAATCCATAAATCATTTTATACTAATTTATAATATACAACACATGATAAGCTATTTAATTTCCTTGGCATCGACTCATATTTCAATCCAAAAAATTTATATGGGTGAATGGCACTTGGATGGATGTGACTTAAAAAAAAGGGCGAAAACCTAGTATGCATTTCTCTTTGGGATGAATTTATTTATTTATTTTTATAGCCACAAACAAAGGTTGGACACTAAGAAAAATAAATATAACCATAAATAAAGACCAAACACTCCAACACTCAAGCCAAGGAATCTACAATTCCAATTCTATAGCAAACACACCAGAATAATCAAGATTACTATTAGAAAATATGAAATAATAAATCAAACTAAAATAAAATAAAAGATTTTCAGAGAAAAATCTTTATATTAATAAGAAAATAGTTAATTACAAGTTCAATAACAAACTTATCTCTTTATTTTTTTATTCTCTCAAGTTTTTTTTTATGTCTCTCTCCTTTTTGACCTCTATCTAACTCTTGGAAAATATCCTATATTTATATACAAACCTTTCTTTCTTTCATTCTCTCAAGTTTTTTTATGTCTTTCTCCTTTTTGACCTCTGTCTAACTCTTGAAAAATATCCTATATTTATATACAAACCTTTCTTAAAATTCTTAGAAAATAATATCTCCTAAAATTCTTAGGAAACCTAAAGTTTAATTGAACTCTTTAATAAAACTCGGATTAATTTATGACAAAAAGTAAAGTTAATTTTTGAATGTTCCAATTTTTGAATATATAAAATGAAAAAGTGGCTAAAGATGAAGTGAACGGCAACCAACTTTGAAGAGAAAGAATGTGATCGAAGTAAAAGGAGACCGACTCAATTATTAAAGGAAAAGAAGACTCACAGTTATTGGTCTCAAGGAAAATTTATGTAAATTATTAAAGACGAAAGAGAATTTGTAACTAAATAAGACGGAGACAGGAAAGGGAGAAGGAATATACTACACACAAGGATGCGATAAATTTCTAACTAAGACGGAGATGGAGTTGTTTTTCTTTTGAATAAAATTTGAATTATTCTAAAATTTCACATACGAAGAAAATAAAAAAAGGAAAGAAGCGCTGGAGGACATTTATGAACCATTATTTCTTTTTGTTTTTTTCTTTTTCCTTCAAACGAATTTCAGCACTTATGCATTCTGCTACTCAACTGTGTTCATCTAAATATAGGTGAGAAGAAATGTCATTTAACTCTTTCCGTTCCTTAAGATAATGAATATGCATGGTGGAGCCAGAAAGTTTGCTTTCGCTAAAGATAAAAAGAATATGCAATAACGCAGGAGTCAAGACTGTTTTTGCTTTATCTTCTCTTTTTCCACAAACACGTTTGTCTCTTTTTCCATAAAATATATTAGTTAGAATAATATTTTATTTGTTAATCCATAAATCATTTTCTACCAACCTATAATATACAACACATCATAAGCTAGCAAAAACCCAGTATGCATCTCTCTTTGGGATGAGTTTACTTATTTATTGTCATAAAAATTTAGTAATATCGTATTACTATAACAATTATTTTGTACCTACTAATATGGTTAGATTAGAACAGGAGAAATGACCATCACCCTCTAACATTTTATCTAATTACCATTTCCTTGGTGAATAATCATTGATTCAAAATATTTGTAAAACTTTATTTATATAGGTATCTAGAGACAAACCTAAAATTTCTTAAAGTTTGCCTTTATATATTTGATCCTAATAACATAGGGTGTATTACCAATACCCTTTATATCAAAACTTTTAGAAAGAAACTGTTTCATCTTATATAACAAATTATTATCATTGGTTGGAAGTAAAATATCATTTACGTATAAAATAAAAAAAAATTTATCTCACTGACCTTGTAGTATATCCATTGATCCATTATATTCTCTACAAAGTCAAATAAAGAGATATAATTATAAAATTTGAAATACTATTGACAAGAGACTTATTTCAATCATGTATAGATTTCTTAAACTTGCATACTACATAGTCACCATCTTTAAAGGAAAAATTTTCTGGTTATTTCATATAAATTTTTTCCTTTAAATCTCTATTAAGAAATGTCATGGCATCGTACTATTCATTTGATTTATTACAACTCATAGCTAGTGAAAATATTTTAGGAGTATTTTTAGCTCTAATGTTGTAGTTTAATTGTTATAAATATACTACATAATTACTAAAAATTACTAATTTTTTTACTCTAGTAGATCTCTTTAGTATTGTTTTAATATTTTCTTGAAGAACTTCTTGTTCAACTGACTGATCAGTAATTTCTAGTATTTTTTAAATGATTTGATCTATTGAATTATTATCAACAGTTTGTATAATTTTAATAATTGGTTGTCTAACACTCATTTGACCTTAAACAGTGTTGTGAATGACAATCAATCTATCACTTAAAAGTAGAAAATTGTATATTTATGTGATCTTTTTTAGAAAAAATGTCTTGAAATTAATCACTCCCCCTAATCAAGTCTTTCTTAAGAAATACTCATTCCTAGTGTTGTGAGATGGACAATAATATCTATAACATTTAGACCTTTCAACATATCCAATAAAATAGCCACAATAATCCGAGGATCTAACTTGATTTCACAATCCTAGTGTTGAGAGACAAATACTAGTATTGTGATTCTCAAGAAATACCTAATCCTAGTATTGTGAGACAGATAGTAGTATCTATACCCACTAATGGTCCTTGGATCTAGTTTCTTTTCTTGAGGATTATAAACTCTTACTTCAGACAAATATTCTCAAATACATGTATGTTGTAAACTTGATTTCCAACATTTCTATAATTCAAATGACACCTTTGGGATAACCTTTGTTGAACTCAATTTAATATATATATTACTGTCTTAAGAGCTTTAATCCACAAGAATTCAGATTGTTTGAAGTTGCTCCACATACTCCACATGAGATAGTTGCTCAATACACTATCTTATGAGTGTTGAGCAACTATCTCATGCTCTTGAAGAAACTTCATAAATGGACTAGATTCTTATCCATCCTTAGTATAATTATTATAAAAGTCTCCACCTCTATTTGAACTCATGATCTTAATTTATTTATTTCATTATTTCTTTACTTTAGTCTTAAAACTTTAAAGAGATGAAGTATTTTGAATATTTGCATCCATGTCTAGATAACAAATATCTGTATGTCTAATCTCTAATATATTAGCACTCTTTCTGGCACAATTTTTAAATTTGTTGATTTGCTTTCCCTTAATGTAGTCCATATAAATATCAAAATCAGTAAAATCTAAAATACTAGGTACTCTATTATTTACTAATCTCATTATTCTCTCTATGATATATCTCAATCTCCAATACCAGAATTTAGAGGAGTTCTAATTTATAACATATCTTATTGTACCAATGTAAACATGCATAAAGTTATAAATGGTATCACTTTACAAATTAATAGATAAAAGACTATCGATAATATACCATTCTGAATAAGAACGAATTTATAAAATAAACTGAAATTTATTACTAAAAATTCAAAAGAATATCTAAAAAGTACAAGTTTTGAAAGAAAAATTAAATTTTTAAGAAAACTAAGAATATAAATTTTTTTTTTAAATATAATTGAAAACTACTACTTCAAATTAAAATACAAGTTCCAACAGCTCTCATATGTGAATGAATCTTATTTCCATACCATTCCTTTCGTTTCTTTTTTCTTAATTTGTTAAGAAAAAGAAATAAAGAATCTATTAACATACACCAATAATAACAGAGCAATTAATAACAGAACGTATAATTTATATTCTTATTGATACTATTGAAGTGTTAATAAAAAAATACACAATTATTGGGATTGTGGCAAAAGAATTGTCATAAGTAAAGCAGTCTTACACAAAACATTCTTAATCTTGCCCAGGTCGTTGTCCTCTGTCCTTAACATACTATCAGTCAAAGAATCATCAGAATCAAGGAACCATCAAATAATACTTGCCCAGGTAGATGAACTTGTTCGCTTTTTCCATATTTTTCTTCCTGTAGGAAACTATTTTCATCTATTTACTTGCCAGTCTTTCGATAAAATTATACTTTTCATCTATTTTCTTGTCAGGATTTGGAGCTTGCATACTGTTAATGAACTTATACCTGCCAGATTGACAAGGTATGTATTTCTAGAAGACCTCTTATGAATCAATCAATCGAGAAATTGCTAAGTTGTTTATTGTTAGAGGTATTTCTAGTTGTTAAAAATCTTGGAGTTAAAGAAGTTAAAATTTCCTTCGTTTTTATAGCATAACTCTTGGAGTTGTTTCTACTTATTAAAATTTTTAGATCTAAAGAAGTTAAAATTTCCTTCATAATATGCAACATAAATATTAGTCACTTAAATTTGTTTTGCACAGAACAAAGAAGTGATGGCTACCGGTGCTTTGATTCAGAACAAAGAAGTGAGGTATGTTTCCATCAGAATTTTACTGACCTTAGCTGTTGTATTTGCTCTAGAACTTGAGGGAATGGATATCAAGACTGCCTTTTTGTATGGTAGACTGGAAGAGAAGATCTTGATGAAACAACCTAAGTGTTTTGTCAAGAAAGGTGCTGAAGATCAAGTTTGTTTGCTGAAGAAGTCTTTTTATGGTTGAAACAATCTCCTAGGCCGTGGAATCTGAAGTTTGATGAAGTGATGAAGTCAGCAAAATACATAAAAAGTGATTATGATCATTGTGTGTATTTCAAAGGTGAAAGCATATATGATCTTGTAATCTTGCTAATATATGTTGATGATATGTCGCTGGAAAGCAGGTGTAAGGATAGATTTTAAGAGTTGAAAGGGCTGTTGATGGCTGAGTTCGAAACGAAGGATCTAGGTGCTGCAAAGAAAATCTTGGGGATTGATTTGCTCAGGGACAGGAAGGCTGGAATAATAATACTTTCTCAAGAGAATTATCTGAGAAAAGTATTAAAAAGGTTCCAGATGTTGGAGGCAAAACCAGTAGCTGTTCCTTTGACTGCTCACTTCAAGTTGTCAAAGGAGTTGTGCCCAAAAACAGAAGAGGAAAGAGAGCAGATGAGAAAGTGTCCATACTCAAAAGCTGTGGGAAGCTTAATGTATGGCATAGTGTGTACAAGGCCATAACTCTAAAAATCCTACAAAGATCTATGTTTCTACAAAGATATATAAATTGAAAGAAATAAAACTCTTTATATATAATTCACAAGTAATAGAATGCTTAATACAAGGACATATGACTCATTAAATACATTCAATAGCAATGCAACCTCCTAGAGAAAAAGGAAGAAAAGAGATTTATGGGGTGAACATTATAAGATTAATATCCTGTAGTGTTGCATCAGTAGATGCTGCCATAATGCTACCTAATCTATTATGATCATATCTTTGCCAGTGCAAACTTATTTTGTTAATCAAATGCTGCTAGTAGTTCTTTCAGCACACCCAAAACCAATTGCGTAAACAGTACCAAGAACTGAACCGGGAAGTTTGTTTGACAGTATGAATAGTCAAATCCCCTAGAAATCTCAGATGTATATGTTAACCAATTGTTTTAGTTGGGCTCCAAAGATGCCAGTATGTTGTGAAGAACGTACGAATCAATTTAAAGCTTACTCAAAGCTTGAAGTCAATATAAAGAGTAAGGATTTACAAACGAAAGTGAGTAAAATAATTTTATTTTTTCTCAAAAGGGAGAATATCAAATTGAGGGGAATATTTCTAAACTTACAAATAAGAGAGAATACAAATTTTAACTAAAAAGATTCGAATAACTTCAAGAATTCAAATAACTTATAGATTTAATTTTAAAAAACCCAAAACTTAACTACTCTTAATTTTTCACACTCTCTAAAACCTATTATATACCTCTTATTTATAATCCGAAAAAGGGATAATAAATATTTTAATTTTTTCATGTGGGATAGATGCAAGACATCCATTTCAATAAATTTTCATCTTGACTTGTATCCGAAACACATAAGAAATAGAAGAGTCCTACTTCAAACTATAATCAACGAACACCGATCAAATCCAAGTATTGTTTGAGCTTGTAAATTGAAAGAGTCTTTGTAAATATGTCAATAGGATTGTTCTTGGTACTAATCGAACAAAAACTTTATCTTCAACTATGATATCCCAGATGAAATAAAATTTCACATCGATATACTTTATCTTCTTATGATACATCAGATTTTTAGTCAAATAAATAGCACTCTAACTATCACAATAAACTTTAGTAACACCTTGATGTCGACTAAATTCGTCAAACAAACCCTTCGACCATAAAGTTTCTTTGATTGCATCGATCATTGTCATATATTCTATCTCTATAGTTAATAAAGTTATAATATGTTGTAAAGTACCTTCCTAACTAACCACATAGCCACCAATGTAAAATACATAACCTATAAATGATTTTCTTTTATCAAGATCTCCAACATAATCAGAATCCGCAAAACTAATCAAAGTATCACTAGTTCTTCTAAACTCTAAACAAATGTTCGAAGTACTATACAAGTATCTGATAATCCACTTCATGACCTACCAATACTCTTTACCTGGATTAGACATATATCTACTAACAATACTAACTACTTATGAAATATTAGGACATATATAAATAATTGTATACATAATATTGTTACCTACACTTGAATATGAAATATGTGCAATATAATCTCTCTATTTATCTAACTTTGATGACTAAGCTATTGATAATCTAAAATGGCTAGCAAGAGAAATACTAACAGTTTTTGCATTCTTCATGTCAAACCTTTCCAAAACTTTTTTTAGGTAGTTTTTTTGTGACAAATGCAATCATCTACTTCCTTGATCTCTCTTAATTTCTAAACCCAAAATTTTCTTATATGCTCCCAAATCTTTCATCTCAAATTCATTATTCAACTGAATCTTCAAAGTCTGAATTTGTTCTAAATTTTTGGTAATAATGAACATGTCATCAATATAAAATAACAAATAAATGAAAAAAAAAAAAACATCTTTCAATCTTCGAAAATAAACATAGCTATCATACAAGTTCTGAAAATAACTATAACTTAACATAAAGGAATTAAATCTTTTATACCACTATCTCAGAGATTATTTTATCCCGTACAATGTTTTTTCAACAAACAAATATGATCTTCCTTTCTTTCTACTTCAAAACCTTCAGATTGCTTCATATAAATTTATTCTTCGAGTTCACTATAAAAAAAAAAAAACTATCTTAATATCAAACTGTTCTAATTCCAAATCATACATAGCAACTAAAGCAAGTAAAATATGAACAAAGTTGTACTTAATCATAGATGACAATACATCATTAAAATCAATATCCTGTATATGACTGTATTTCTTTATAACTAATGTTGCTTTATACCTTTTATTTTCAATCTCTAAAATAACTTTCTTTTTTTTGAAGACCTATTTATAAACAACAATCTTTTTTTTTTTTTTTTTTTCTGAAAATGGCTTTTAAAGAACCCAAGTTTTATTCTTATGGAGAGATTCAATTTTTTTATTTATCACAATTAATCATTTACCTGAATCATCACAAGAAATTACTTCTAAACAGGTAAAAGGTTCACTAACTCTATCTCTTTTTTCTGCAACTGTCAAAACATATACGACCAAATCTGCATATCTCGATAATGGTCATTTGCCTTCATAATTTGTTTCTGGCTATAGAATATTGCTACTCCTTTGGTTTACTTCCTAAAAATTCAAATGTTTCTACGAAATCTAACCAGGTGTTAGAGGGACTTGATTGAGAAAAAATAAAAATATCGATCTTCATCTTTAATTACTTCTAGATACTATTATTCTTTCTTGAATCACGGACATTAGAATACTTCTTTTCTAAAGACAACGTAGATAACTTATCGAATATAACATCTCTGTTAACTCTTTTCTATTTATCAAAAATATAATACTCACAGAAATCCATTAACATAATATTTTATCCATAAAAAAGATCTCTTTTACTTAATATAGCTAAACCTTTCTCACTCATATGACCTAATCACATGTGTAATTTGATGAAGTTAGAACTAGACAAAAATGATACAAAGACTGTAACAAATAATGCTGTCTAACGGGCCCAAACCGGTTCGTCGGTTCCAGTTTCATGGAACCGGCCCGGATTGGAAGCTTAAATGATCTAGTCCGGGCCAGTTCAACGGTTCCAGTTTCATAGAATCGGACTGGAACCGAAAGTAAAACAGTATCTGGCTGGGCCGGTTCGTCAGACAGTTCCGATTCTGGTTTCGATCCGATCTAATTCCGGTTCGATTCCGGTTCCGGTTCTGGTCCAATTCGGTTCCGGTTCTGGTTCCGGTTTTATTAATTTTTTAATTTATAAAAATAATTAATTAAAATTTTATTTAGTAATATTAACTTAAAATCT
>JAVXUL010166772.1:0-13043 GCA_035590515.1 Trichilia minutiflora
AGAGAGTTAATCATAATTTAAGTGTAAAATGATAAATTTAACCCTTAATACACATACACTTTTATGTACTCATCACTTTGTCATGTTTAGTCATATTCACTATTGTATTCTCAAAAGTAATACCCATATTTATGCTCTTGTGACATAAGACTCATCACCCAACTATTAGCATCAAATACTGATCATTGATAGTAACAAAATATGTCAATCATACACTGTTATTATCCCTGGTAACATCACCTCAATTGAAAACTTATTTGAATGTATTTAAATCATAAACTTTGTTTTCATATCTACAACACATTGCAAATAGAGTCTTGACACATAATGCATTGTGGGATATTATTTCACATTATTACAATAATCAATAAAATAAGGCACAACTAAAAAGAACTCAAAAAGATGCCATTTGTAATTAATTATAAATATTTTATAATTAATTACTAAGATATATTTATGAAGGATAATATCTATGACTTATGTGACATGAATGGATCTCGGGTATGTCTTTAACATATATTATCCATTAGACCTTTGAGTTTTAGAGGGAATTCTATACTAATTGAGGTCTAAAACAAAATATTGATACATTATAAGGGATATCAGAATTTGTAGATATGAAAAAAATGTGTAAAAAAAGGCGTTAAATAAGGGTAAAATCAAAGCCAAAAACAAAAGAGAACAGGTCCTGAAAGAAGGAAAACATAAGACAGAAATACAGTGGACAACCAACTTAGGGAGGATCCTACAACTGACACCAGTCTTAGTGTCATATACTGCCCAAAAGCTTGAATAACATTGGTTATCTTCCTAGCCTAAAGCCTGGCTCATATAATCCCTTGCGAAAAGTTCGTTTTGTCCCCTTCTAAAATTTTTTCTCCTTTATATCCTTAAAAACATTTTTATAATTATATAAGGCATTATAAATAGGCCAATGGAAGGAAACGTTTATTTTCTCTTTCTCTTTTTCCTCTTTCTTTTCTTCCTTATTCTTTTTCTTCTTTGATTTCTATAACCTTCCCCTTTTTTTGTTATTTTTTTTATTTAATCTTCAATTTTTCACTCAAGTCTAATATAAATCAACGCCCTTAATATTTTATAAGTTTCATTTCTTTAATTTGGGAAAAAATTAGAGTTTCAGCTAACTTTGGGGTTTTCAACAATTAATAGAAATCATAACCTTCTAAGGCTTTAATTAAGCTATTGGTAAGATTTCTATATTTCAAGTGTTAATTTCATATTTGGTTGAATTTAGAAATTAAGATTTACTATATAATTAGAGTATTTGGGAATTTAGTTTTAATTTCAATAAATTGGGTTAGAATACATTGTTTAGGTTTATAATGACACAATTTAATATTTGAATCCCAAGAAATTAGAAAAAATTTGAGAAATTGATAGTTAAGCCTTAAATTAGAACCCGAATTGAGTTATGGATTAAATGATAGATGTTGTAATAAGATGTAATCATGGGATTTCATTGGTAAAAATTGATTAAATAGCCAAAAAATGAATTAAGCCTCAATGATCAAGTTTTGACTTAGGAAACTCGGATTAATAGCCATGATCATTACATCTAAGATTGAATTGATATCATTTGGGGTATAAGAATTAATGTAATTATTGGTTTTATATAAAGAAGTGGGTTTGATCATGTGTTATTTATATTAGAATGTGAATGACTATTAAGATAGGATCTATTGAGTTGATACATTAGATCTTAAATTTTCATTGACTCAATCTAGATTTGAGTTCCTAATAGGACATCGGTAAATGACTCCAAAATCTTGGTTAAGGATTAAGGAAAGTCATATAAAAGAGTTTATGATGACAAGTTTATCGTATATCAATTGATAGTCCGTATAGACATTAATTTTGGGGTTTTAACATTCTGTGAGCTTTTATTTGGTCAAAATTGAACAATAGAGGGATATAACTGACACGATATGTATAATTAAAATCAAAATGATTCTTTATTATAGTTTAGGGCCTGTGACATTTTCGTAAATATTAACCATAGTCATTGAGCATTCAAAGAGCTTGGAAAGGGTCGATGAGATTAATTCCAACTCATGGCTAAGCCATGATGAATCTGAAAGGTCACACCAATAGCCATGTACAGACTTGCTTTAAGAAAGAATAAATATTATTTGCAAGAGAACTAGCATTCTCGAAGATACTATTTGGCTAAAAAGTATAAATAGTTTATACATTAAGTATTCTAATGGATAATTGAGAGCTAAAATACCTAAATGTTAAGGGGCTTATTTGTATCTTAGTGTAAGTTAAAAGATTTTATTAATATTATTGGCTATTAATGGACATAGATATAATTTTACAAAACTTTTTTGACAAACCTTGGATAAGGATGAAATTAAAGAGTTTAATCAAAGATATTCTCGTTAAATTAATGATGTCTACATATAGGCTTACTTTTTTTACTTAAAATCATGAAAATATTCATCATTTTTCAAGTATTGAAAAACAAAATTAAAGGTTATCTCTCATTCACAACCAAAGTAATTTAAGCAAGGATGGTTTAATTTCTAAAGGATTCATATATTTAGATGTTGTGTAATCTTCCTCAAGCTCAAAGGTTAGTGAAATGTTCACTAATTTGCTTAGTTATATGCTTTTGAAGTATGAAAACTTATAAGTATGTTTAAGCTTAGAAAGTTAGATTAATCACTTTATAAACATGATTAAATATTAAACACACTTTTATATACCAATAATCACATTAATTCCTATACCCTAAATGATATCAATACAATGCTATATGCAATGATTATGGCTATTAATCTGAGTTTACTAAGTCGACACTTGACCATTGAGGCTTAATTTATTTTTTGGCCATTTAACAAATTTTCATGAATAAAATCCCATGATTACATCTTATTATTAAATCTATCATTTAATTTATAACTCAATTTGGATTCTAATTTAGGGTTTAACTGTCAATTTCTCAAATTCTTTCTAATTATCTAGAATTCAAATCTTAAATTGTATCTTCTAACTTTTAAACAATGTATTGTAACCTAATTTATTGAAATTGAACCTAAATTCCCAAATACCCTAATTATACAGTAAATCTTAATTGCTAAATTCAACTAAATATAAAATTAACACTTGAAATGGGTTAGAAATCTTACTAATGACTCAATTAGTACCCTAAAAGGTTGTGATTTCCATTGAATATTGAAAACCTCAAAATTAGCTGATACCCTAATTTCTTCCCATATTGATTTCTTCCCCAAATATAAAAATAAAGCTTATAAAATATTGAAGATGTTAATTTATAGTGGATTTGAGCCAAAATTGAATATTAATGGAAAAAATGGCAAAAAGAAGGGAAGGTTGTAGAAGTAGAGAGGAGGAAGAATGGGGAAGAAAGGGAAATGAACAAAAAAAAAGGAGAAAATGAAATTTTCCACCCCTATTGACCCTATTATGTTGCGTTATATAATTACAAAAATGTTTTTGAGGATATAAAAGAGATAAAATTCTAGAAACAGACAAAATTGACTCTTTGTAGGGGATTAAATAAGTCAAGCTTGGGCAACGGGGAGAACTGGTGCCATTCAAGCTTGTATGGGGTATTTAGTGTCTTGACATGTGCCAAGATTGGTGCCGATCACCTTCAACTGGCCCAATCTAGCACTAAGACCGATGCTCGTTCTAGGGTCCTCCTCTGGGCTAGTTGTCCCCTACATTCTTAACCTATATGTTCTTTCTTTTGGATCTTATTCTCCTCTATTTTTGATCCTGATTTTACCTTCATCCGATGCCTTTTTTCATACCATTTTCTTCTTATCTATAATTTCTTATATGCCTTATAATGTATCGATATTATGTCAACCAATTGTCGGTCTTGATTAGCATAAAATCTTCTCTAAAACTTGAGAGTTTGACGGATAATACAATTGAACCTCTTTTATACATAACTATTTATCAACTAAATTTTCTCTAATTATATATTAAACCTTAATTTTGTGTCGATTACTCGGTCATTATACCCATGTATATATAATAAAAATGATAAAATTACCCTTAAGTTTTGAAATGATCAAACTACCCTTAAGCTTAAAGAATAAAGATTACAAATATTTTATTTTTAGTATTTTTGGGTTGTATTAATGTGTATTTGTTGTGTAGTCATCGAAATACAATGACTCAAAGTGTATTGAACAGTTAACTTCGAGCCAAAAATTTTTATAAAGTCCATATGCATTTGAATTCATTGAGAAGGCCAAAATTGCACATTTGCACGAAGTTAAGATTGTATGAAGGCCAAGGAATAGAACCATTAACACTACAACCTCAAATCTGGCACTGTATGTTAATATATGCCCTAAGATCCAATGATAATTTTGGATATTTAGCATATTTATTTATTATGCATCATGGAATTATTAATTAATATATATATATATATATATATATATATATTATTTCATTATTACATATCTATATATTTAAATAAATACAATAATATCCTTAGAATAGTAAATTCAATTAGTTAAACACTATTCTTAAATATCCCTAGTAAAGTATTATTATAGATAAAACAATAATAATATATTGAGACTAGTATGTGTAGTGATTGATGACGACATAAGATATGTTATGATATGAGATATAAAGTCAACATATAGGTATAGGTTAGTGAACTAATGTACTAGTTTGACCTATCATGAGAAGGCTACTTGAATTGTTATATGAGTGTCATGGGTCATTCTTATAGTGACAATAGTGTGACTTAAGATCATTATGGTTCCCAATATTGTGAATGGTCTATTTTGATATTTTTAAACATAATCCATAATAGGATAGACTATAAAAAAATAGTTGGTTATATTATGACTTATGTAAAGGGATATTTTTTATTAAGATAGGATTTGTCCCTTCTATATACTAGGAGTAATATCTTTGGGTCCTTTGATTGAGTATGATTATAAAAATACATGGCTATACTCAAATGAATCAATATATGAAATTGATCTCATTTGGTTGAATAATTCTACTCAGGATATCAAAGAACTATAAAGATTGAACTTTATGAGGATGACATATTCTATGCCTTATGTTCAATTAAGCTAGCAAGGACAAATAAATTAAACTGCATGATAACATTGGTCATGGATAAAGGTGGTATTAACCTATTCACATTCTCGTCACTTGGATAGTCGTGATATATTGTTAGACAGTGCTCATAACTTGTGACACTAAAATTATATTTTAGTAGTACTGTTAACATTATGAGAACCTATTGGATTACACATTAGATCAGGAATAAAAGTATAAATTTATTATATGAATTTATCCTAGTTTGAGGACTCTTTGTGTTATTTGGGTATTAAGTTTTGGCTATATCTATTATATAAAGTTGGACTAAATATATTAGTTTAAACTTTAATAAGTAGATTGGGCCTTAAGCGTAAGCGTAAGGTCATGCACAATATGAATAATGGGCTAATTTTATTCATTCATAGGTTTATTAAACCTAGACAAAATATATCCATAAAAACCCTAAAGTTGAATTATATAAAGATATGTTTTGATATCTTTGGTAGGGAATTCCTAAGGTTAAGTTTTGTGAGTTTCTTTAAGAAAGAAATGCACAAAAAAAGCAAACTATACAAGGAAAAGAAAAACGAAAGAGTTGTGTCACACCCCACGGTGTAACCGACAGGAGACAAGAATCCCTTATCCCCCTTAGGCACCTAACGACATTAAATGAGAATGTAATCGTGATCACCTGTTATTTACAGATTCAATGCTCAACACATCATATGAATGACATAAATGGATTCCATCCATATCAATTCTAAGAAGGGCTCTATGGCCAACATATACACATATGCACCAAAAATAATGAAACTATATAGCATGTTTATATATACAATCCATCAAGGATTTACATATCAGTATATCTATAATACATAGGACGGCTTTAAAGCCCGAACATTATCTATAATGTAAAATGGACCCAATCTCTTAGTGAATGCATGTTGGTGTCTAATCCACTGGCTTGCCCTTATAGACATCTTCTACAAAAAAAAAAAGAAACCTGCAAAACTGGAGGGAAAGGAGGGGTAAGTTTGGGGAAGACTTAGTGAGTGGAAAGAAATACCAGTGAAATCATAAAGAAAAATATTTTAATAAAATCTATAGATTGTACATGTAATCAAGCATCATACATATATCATCTTTAGGTGGTCCATGTCCAGGGCTACGTACTTGATCGGATAGAGGGACAGTCCATACCTAGAGCTACACAGTTGACCGGAAGAGATAACCATAACTGGATCTATGGATCAAATCTGTAGCACACGCACATGCATGAAACCATACATGCATAGTTATTTTTATAAATCATACATGAAGAGTATATAACACAACTATAATGGCCTCTTCCTAGCCTTTACCCCATTGAACATGTCAACACCTCCAATCTTTATCCATCACACAACATGCATCAATAACAAATATCATTTCATCCATAATCATAGGACATATACATATATAGTATACATTATACATAGCAAACTCATATCCATCAACAATTTGGCCTTCTCCTGGCTTTAATACCATATAACCCTTCAATGCTTCCATCAATTTCTCACAATGTTGTACAAGATTCTTATATATCGTACCATATCCATAAGCATAGACATTATTATAAAATGATATGAAAACATAAACAACATATAGTTATTCCCTGCATAACTCATGAAAAATGAATATTTTATAAAAGAACAAAAATGCCCTTCTTGAATAAAAAGACTAAAATACCCTTGAACCTCATGTGCGAAAAAATATTTGCTTCAATTACTTAGCTTACTATGATACTCCCACACAAATGCAGAATGTTACAAGCTAGCACTTCAATTTCCATTCCCTTTTGATCATATAGATATCGTAGATGCATACATTTGAGAATCTATATTTTATGGCTCATCAAATCTATCTATATGCAAAGGTATGAATTCTGAATTCATCCATTTGATAAAATGCAAGGATTTATTGCATGAATCCTTGGTTGAAAATCAGAAAAAAATTATTTTTGTTATTTGTATATTCCTATTTCATAACAATACAGTGCCAACATCCATAAACTAAAAAAAGATAGAAACCTTGGCACTACAATACAAAATTTGGTATTGCAATGCCAGCTCTACTTAATAAGGAAGTTTTTAGTGTTATCGTAAAAATTTTCCTAGCTTCAGCCCCAGTTCGCTTCGTTTTCCCTTCTTTTTAGACCTAGTTGATTCATATAAAAAGGGAATTAATCTTGGTTGAAAAAGAGGCTCTCACACACTAAGAAATTCTCTTGGAAGACTTGGAAAGCTTAAAGAACTCAAGGATTTTAACAAATCAACAAAGAGACACAAAGATTGGATTGCAGAATCATTTTATTTTCTTTTTCTCTCTTTATTTATCTTTGTAATATTTATTGTAAAACCGTAGGTCTCGCTTATGATTACTTATTTTTGATTGAGAACACGTTACGCTAAACTTTTATCTAGACGATTGATGTAGTCTATTGCTTGGATGACAATTTGAATGCTAGATGTGTTAATGAATCAATTGATTGGGTTTATTTATATTATTTAATTCTTATGGCTCTAAATTCATTGGCTATGGTTTGGATGATGTCAAATCTAAGATTTTGTACTTGGGTGAATGGGTTTTAGATTAGATCATGAATAATACAACTAAGTTCAACAATTCGTTAGGAACTAATTGCTATCCTGGAAAACATATAGAATGAATTAGATATTAATGCATTTCTTTACTTAACTTGTAATAGGGATATTAAGGTTAAGTTCGGGAATAGAATTGACTTACCTTAAGAGAGGGAGTTGAGTGCATGAATTTTAGTTTTATAGACTCAATTCAATAGTGGGATTAAAGGAGCATTTAAATTAGAGTAAGGGCAGAGATGAAATCAAAGTTTCAATTTATTGAGTTTACTTTTCTAGTGTGTTCCAAGTTCGAAATTAATTTCATTTATTACAATAGTAGTTTTTTAGATTAGATTAAATAAACCATTATCTCGGTTCTCTAGATAAAACGTAGATTTAGTTTAATTATGGGAATTGATTGAAGCTGACAATTTTTCCTGTGGATATAAAAAACCTACTTTTATTAAACTATAAACTTGATCCCATACACTTGCAGGCATACTTTTACATATTCTTGCAGGCATATTTTTACATGTTATTGATGTGAACATCTGGCTAAACGACATTAACTAGTCAAACAAAGCTAACTGATAACTTGTCAGGTTAACTTTAAACATTTGATATAGTTAACTTGTCTAACTAATATAACTAATAACAATTATTAAACTTAATTGACAAATGAAATTTGTCAAGCACTAAACCTAATGTTTTGGTTCTAAATATATATAAATATGTTATATGTTTATACATCTGTATATATATATATATATATATACATATACACACACACACATTAAAGATGTGTTAATGTGTATATACAAATATGTAATAAAATCCATGCATATACATCAAATATATACACACACTTTAACCCAGTATATATATCACATTCATATACCATATACATATATATTAATGCATTTAATCAAATTAAACGCAAATCAAAGCATTATAAATTATATATACCTTTAATCATATTAAATAGATATCTAATTCAATAATCATTGTATTAAACAAACATAGGTAATTATTCAATACATGAATAATTAAAATAATAATTTTGATTCATCAAACAAGATTGGCTAAATTGATGATAAAATTGGACACAAAACCATTTTGCATAATCTTTTAATTTCAACCACCAAGTATACATATATGCTAATCATATTACATATACATGTTAAATTCATCAACAATTGATAAATTTTTATGTTTAACATATTTAAACATATAAAACCAAGATGAAAATCCATTTTTCACCACTCACTCAATATGTCCAAAATCATTAAAACATAGATCCAAAATATTTTTCATCTATTTCTTCAATTTCTTAATCACATCTCATGCAATCAACCATCAAGCATTCAAGATCTCATCTTAAATCTATCTAGTCCCATTAGATCATCAAACCATAAGTAACAAACTCAACTATCAAATCAAAACTCATTTTGATTAATATAATCATATAAGATCTAGAAGACAAAACACTTTCTTATCAAAATTCCTATTAGCCAAGTTTGACATGGTTTTATCTTCTTTTGATTTCAATGAAACATAAGAAAATCAACACATCTAGTTTAACCTTAGTATGCTTTGACACTGTTTGAAAGATTTAAGCAAGGTAACATGCAAAAACAAATGTAATCTCCAAGCACCTCATACTTTCTTTGAACACCTCACACACACACACACACACATCACACTAGGAAAAAGATTTTACCTACTCCTAACTAGTTGATTTGATGAAGACAAATCCCAAAAGTATAAAACCTTTTCAATCTACATTATCTAAGCACAAATTAAAAATTGGCCAAACCTTAAGGAGAGATGGCCTGGGTATTTTATTTTTTCTCAGCTAAAAATTAAAAAACTTAACCATTAAGCTTTCTTTATATACTTAGACCAAATTTACAATAATCAAATCATGCAAAGAGAGCCTAAATAAATATTTATTTAGCTTTTGGTCCTTTCTTTAACCATTATAAAAAAACTTGATCCTTAGACTAAATATAATAATCAAATTTTATAAGAATGTCTTAAATAAACCTTTTATTTAGATTTTAGTCCTTTAAATTAATAACTTTATAAAAAAGTTCTTAGATAATATATATTATCAAAAAATCATGTAATTTATACTAAATTAAATTTAAGTATATAATAAATCTTTGACTTGTTAAAGAATTACAAATATATATATATATATATATATATAACAAAAATAATTTCTTTATTAATAAATATGTACATAACATATATATAGTGATACAATACAAAATACCTTAAAACCTACAACACAAATGTTTTTTATGACATACTATACTAACAAACTCTCACTAGCACAAAAATCATTCGCTGTTGTATCTAATACCATCTTCTCAAGATGATGATCCAACTGCTTCGGTGTCATTATTTTAGTCAGAGGATTAAATACGCTATCTATTGAAGATATCTTTTGAATTACTGTCTCTCTAGAATTCTTTTAAAATGTGATATTTACACTAAACATGATTAGACTTTTTGTGTGCCCTTTGTTCCTTAGCTTGTGTAATAGGACTAATATTATTACAAAATACATTTATCAGATAAACTATGTTAAGAACTATATCAAGATTAAATACGAACTTTTGCATCCAAATAGTCTTTTTTATTACTTCTAAAGTAGTAATATATTCAGTTTCTATCATAGAGTCAGATGTTATCGTCTGTTTAGAGCTCTTTTAACTCAAAGCTCCTCCATTATATAAAAATATAAAATCAGATGTAGAATTATAATCATCTACATCTGATTAAAAGTCTGAATTTGAGTACCCATGGATGTTCAACTCTTGAGCTCTATAACTTAAAATCAAATCCTCAGTCCTTTTTAAGTACTTAAGGATTATTTTCACTATCAATAGTATTTTTTCCTAGGATTAACTTGATATATACTAGTAACACTTACAATATAAGCTATATCAAATCATGTATATAACATAGCATACATCAAGCAACCAATAATCGATGTATAGGGTATGCAACACATCCATTGATGCTTTTCATCGATCTTTGGACTTATATCTTAGGAAAGATAAAGATCGTAATTAAAAAGCAATGACCTCTCTTAGAGTTTTCTATGATAAATTTTTTTAGTATATTTTCAATGTACAACTTTGGGATAATCCAATTATCCTCTTTGATCTATCTCTACATATCTGAATCTCAAAAACAAAGGTCATGTATCGCAAATCTTTCATGAAGAAGGTATTGGATAACCAAATTTTTACCTCTGTCATCATATCTAGGTAATTACTCATCATAGTATGTCATTTATATATAATATCCAAAATATAATAGTATGATCCTTAACTCATTTATATACATATTATTAATTTAGATTCTTAATAAAGCTAAATGATTTTATTGTCTTATCAAATTTGATGTTCCAGCTTTAGAGGCTTGCTTCAATTTATAAATAGATTGATTTGGCTCACTAGAGGATATAAATCCGATAAACCATTTCGTAAACAAATTTTCTTCAAAAAAACTATTGAGAAATGTCATCTTTACATCCATTTATCAAATCTCATAGTTATGGTATACGACTATGCCTAGTATAATTAGAATGGATTTTATTATAGTAATAGGTGAGAAGGTTCTCTTATAATCCAATCCTTGTTTTAAGTATAACTATTTGTAATAAACCATGATTTATAGGTCTCTACCTGTCCATCCTTATCAATCTTTCTTTTAAAGATCCATTTATAATCAATAAGAACATTTATCTTCGAAAGATCAAAAGCATCCAGACTTGATTTATGTGCATCAATTCTATTTTAGAATTCATTGTCTCTAGTTATTTTTCTGAATCTCTATCCAAGATAGCCTCTTTATAGGTTCTCAGATCATTACTGTGATCCATCTCTCCCACTAAATAATATTCGAAATCTTACTTATTGAGAAATTTATATCTTTCAAGAGTTTAGAAACCCTAGTGGATTTTCAAGGGGTACCTAGGTTAACTAGTATAGAGGTTATTTGTTAAACCCTCTAGCATGAGTATTGTTAGCTCGAGTTTCTGAGGACTCTTCTTTTAACTCGATTTCTCTATTCATACCACCTTTTTTAAGAAACTCTTTGTTTAAAAGTATGTGCTTCTACTAATTGAAACTTTTTTATCAGAAAAAAAGTAGAAGTAATGTCCTAAACTGTTTTTAAGATATCCTATAAACTAACCCATCTCCTATTTATCTTAAACTTATAAGATCTAATCTGCTTGACATATGCAGGGTAACCTCAAACCCTTATATAATTGAGGCTAGGTTTCTTTTCACTCTATTTCTTATACGGAGTCTTTTAAACTGATTTTAATGGAACTCTATTCAGAATATATGTAGTAGCTAGTAAGGCATATCCCCATAAGTATAATAGCAAGTTTGTAAAACTAACTTTTAATTATAACATATCAATATGGTATGTTCCTTCTTTTTGACACACTATTAAGTTGAGATGTGTACGGAGGAATCATTTATAAGATAATTCCATTCTCTTTTAAGAATTCCTGAAACTTAATACTTAAGTATTCACCTTTACGATCTAATTACAAGTCTTAATACTTTTTTTTGTCTGTTTCTCGACTTCATTTTTAAATTCTTTAAACTTTTCAAAGGATTCAAATTTGTATTTTATCAAATACACTTATCGATACCAAAATATATCATCGATAAAGGTAATACCATAAATATTTAGGATTTATATTAACATAAATTCTTTTATTAAAAATGAAAGAAATTAAATAATTATTATTCAACTGTAAAACAACAAACCATTTGTATTTATAGTTTTGCCAATCAATACAATTCTAAAATGTATCATATATTCATTTCTATTAAACTGTATAGAATAACCATTATTGCATAATAAAAGAAATAGAAATAATATTTTTAATAATCAAAGCAAAGTACAATACTCACTCTAGTCTCAAAATATGTCTCGATAGGAGTTTCAACTTGCACATCCTAATAGCTTCTACAACAAATATTCTCTATTAGCTATTTATAACACAATCTTATTATATGGCAATACAGAACTATTTTTGTCATGCCCCGACCCTAGTCGGCCATGTGATAATCGTCGCGAATTCTAGAAGTACACCCTATTTCTTAGAATGCACCTCTAGGATCCACAAGGCATTAGTACCTGTTTTCACACTGATTAACCAAAAATAACACAAAATATGGAAAATGGATAATGGAAGATTTTGGATCATATCAACATTAATCTCAGTATTTTTACAAAATATAGTACATAGTACTCTTGGCCAAGCCAAATACATAAAATATCTTTTATTACAAATTATTTTCTACATAGTGGACCATA
>JAVXUL010166783.1:0-13042 GCA_035590515.1 Trichilia minutiflora
TTACAAACATTTCCAAGCTTTCCAACCAAGCTACCACTTCCATCTTCAACATACTAGAGTGTGGATACTCTTGGAGGGTTGGGGGAGGACTTCAAGCTTCAATGAAAGTGAATTTAGGTGACGATTTCATCATTCAAATATTTAGGTTGTCAAAAGTTGAAATCCATCAGTTAATCTAGGGTTTATGTGATAAACTCATCATCAGTTAATCCATATTAATGTCATAATAACATAACTATCATATTATCCACATTAATATCAATCTTATAATATTCACTGTAGACATTTAATATGCCTATTGTGTGGTATCAATGCCCTATTAATACGAATTTTGTAGGGAATAATTTATATAATTAAATTATCTGAATAATTCATATATGTACTTTATCATTAGTATGAATAAGAAGAGAAAGTAGTATACACATATAAATTAAAAAAAAATTATTAATAAACATATACATACATATTATAAATAGTAATTCAATATAAAATATCCAAAATTGAAAACATGAATGATTTTAGGACATACAACACTAATAATTGGGCCCAAGGTAAGAAATCTTAATGTTTCTTTTTAAATTTATGACCTCCCAATACAAGTGCCCTCAAATACCCTGTGCAGTCCAACAGTTAACTCACAACCCAATGCAAGGCACAAGTAAACCACGATTAAATAGCAATCCGATGATAATATAGCTCAACACTCATTGGGTTAGAAAATTGATTATTAGACTCTTGAAGCTTGTGTAAGTACATAATCAATGAATTTAGAGCAAAGAAAAATGTGAATCTCACTCTAAATTTTGGGTATGACTCTTATCCAAAAAGACATATTGACTCTCCTTTCACTAGAGAGGTTTTTGAGTTAACATTTTTATGAAAGTTTAAAATGCCTCTAAATTACCTTTTATACAAGGACGGATGACTTGATGCTGCATTTTGATGTTTTTAGAGAAATGATGCGACTTAAAGTTTATCAAAATAGCAAATGTGCTATCCTTCCCATTAATTTTGGAAGGACAGGCTAAAAGATGATTCGTAAGTATGGCTTTATGAACCATCAAAAGCTTTGGATAATTAAGCCAAGCATTTTTTTAGGAGTTTTATAGTATCACCTAGACCATCGAAAGTGTAAACTCTCTCCTACTGATTCATTAAGGGAAAATCAAAAGTTTGATAAGTTTCATTAGGAGGTATCATGAAGAAGTCATCAATATAAGGGCTTTTCACCATATCTTAGCTTTAGAAGGCTGAGAAGAGGGTAAAAAATTAAGAAAGGATGATAGGCAATCACTAAACAATCATCACTATATATGTGATCGCCTACGAAGAAATTTTTGATAAAATCAAGATTATAAACTAAGTTTTTATATAGATGAAGAAGGTAAAATGACTAGGTCATTATAGAGAAAAAAATCCCAAAACCAAAGGCCTGATAATAGAAAGGATCAAAAAGTCAAGAAAATCCCAACTATGATAGAAATAAGGAATGAGATAACCAATAATCCTAACCTGACAAAATGAAGGAAATTTTAAGGATACCTATACCAAGAAATGCCATGAGAGAGGTGGCATAGATGTAGGGCAAAAATTTCACTCTCGTAAAGGTGTCCTTCTCACAATTACTTGGATATGTAAGGGGTAATTGTCTCTATATAGTTAAGCTTGACCATATTAAGGCTAAGATATCAAGATGTTCTAAGGATAGATTTTATGAGCATCATAATGATTGCAGACATAACATGGGTAATTGCCTGCATCTAAAGAAGCAAATCGAGTTGTTGGTAAAAATTACTTCCTTAATAAACTTATTACTGACTTAGAAGATGGGCAACTCTCAAAATCTCTTAATATGGATGATAAATGATAAAGGATTTTAGTGATTTTTGAAGGCTCTATGTTAGTGTATACCCTAGAAATCATTCGTGTTATCGATTTCAAGGCTAATGATCTTGGATAAACTTTATTTATTAATGAAAGAATTTTTTCTTTATTTACATATGTTTGCTGCTTTCTTTATAAAATCATGCTATTGAATAATGATTATATATAAATTAGCCTGATAAATTTATTTAAGTATTAAATAAAATTATCAAAATCGTTCCTTACATACGTGGTATTGTTTAGGCAACTATATCATATAGTAAGCATATTAAATACCGTCTAATAATATTATATGATGATATATGTAGGCTGACAATATGAGTATTATCTTGAGAGCATTAGTGTGAATTTATAGTTTGTGAACTATTTATCGAACGTGATCAAATATTGATAAATCATATGGTATACATGCAGTCAATAATTTATCGATAAATTATAATAGTGTACGACATAATCCTTTGACCTGAGACGTCTAAAATCGGACCTTGTATGGATTCGTATAGTTCATATGATGTATAAGTATAGCGTTAATCACGTCTTGTACGAGAAGCCAATTTGACTATATGTTGTTTATATAAATGCTCGGTTGACAGTCCAGATGGGATCCATTGCCTTAATAAATTAAATTAAGAGTTTTCATTGAGTTGAGTTTCTAATCAAATATTGATATAACGTCTTGATTAAAAGTCTATAGCCATAGTATAATAATAATGACATATGATCAATAATTCGAAAAGAGATTAAGGTTAGGGTTTTAACATTTTGTGAACCTTTCTCAATCAGGATATGATAACGAAAGGATATAACCTACATATTACATGCAATCAATGAAAGGTTTGATAAAGAACTTCTTCATCATGATGTAGGGATTATGGTACATTGTTAGATGCTACCCATAGTCGTTAAGCATTGAAGTGTTCAAAGCTGAATTATTCAGAGTCGAAACATTTGGCATATGCTCACAATTACATAATGGTAAACCTTCATAATCGTACCAAAATCCTTGAGTGTTTCCTATTAGGAAGGATAGATAAAATATTATCTAAAGAGGGTTAGCACCCTCATGATAATATGAATAGGCCAAAATAAATATATATAAGTGTTATATATCGTTAATATTCTTTGAAGTATTGTTAAAGAATTAATATAATGATATCTTGATGTAATTTAATGTAAATTATTTGTCAAATTTGATAATAATATTTATCAAATATATTAAAATATGATTTTAAGTTAAAATTGTGAAAATTAAATTAAATTGTTTAACTTAGTGTGAAATAACCATTTTACTCCTATGTGATACATTTATATAATTTATTGTAAATTACATATCTAAATTTGATAATTGTGATTATCAAACATATTAAAATATGATTTTAATGTAAAATGGTGAAATCTAAATTAAAGCATTTAATAAATTATCATTTTATCCTTATGTATAATTTGACCAAGACATCTGACTGGGTGATGTGGCGGTAAGGACTTGGGATACTATTCATAGTGTCCTGAGTTTGAATCGTCATATTATCCGACTGATACACCAAGGTAGAGGTCCCGGTTTTCTTCTGTGCTTGGTACGGCTGCGGGTGGTCCTTGCACACGCGTCTAGTGGTTAAGGGTAAGGCCATGTGATCTACGGTTATGCGCTCCATGGGAGTAGGGTACCTATCCCTGTGTGTGGCTGGACACCAGAGTGATGGCTGAGTATGGGAGGTTCCGGGTTACAAAAAAAAATTGACCAAGGGTATTATAGTAAATTTAAAATAATTTTATATTTATGAAAATTTCAAATATTAATTAATATATTAATTATGATGGCATACATTTAATTTCTTTAATTGTTAAAGAGTTAGATAATTATTAAATATTAATGGATACAAAGTTGACAAATGGCATTATTTGATTAGTTTAAATATATTAAATATTTGGTTAACTTTTTCCTTGGTCAAATTCAAATGGTTACATCCTACAAAGATGTAAATGGAAGTATCATATAACTATTCAATTAAATAATATATTTATTAGATAAATGTTGATTTATTTAATTAAAAAGAGAAAGAAAAATATAAATAATAGATTTATTTATCATTTTCATGGAAAAAAAATGCAAAAATGGGTCTTCTCCTTCTATATAGGTTCGGTTACCATGGGAGCAATTTGAAGATGGTGTACATTGAAGAAAACTCATGCTTTTAAGTTTCTAAATCATCAAACTTTAAAGCTTGCAAGGTAAACACCATAAACTTTTAACTTGTTTCTTAATTGTTTTCATTGAAAGCTTAGATCTCAAGCTTAGGAAGTTGTGAGAAAATTTAAATTTATGCATACTAGACCATAAAACCTTCGCTATATACTAGAGTGAAACTTAAATTGGGCTAGGAAAAACTAAAAATTCTGCTTGCCAAATTCTACCCTCGACTTTTATATCATGAATATCATAACAAAAAGGAAGCCAAAGGTTACCTTAGTTTTCATCGTGTTTACTAACATAGACGAAGTTCAGGTACATTAATTATATGACGATGCCTTAGTTGTGATACTGAGAGTGATGATGAAGTCAGTAAGTAGAATACTAGTTTACACTAGGAGTTTAACTAATAGTATTTTCAATGAAATTTAAAAACCAAAGACTTGAAGTTAGGAAGCATAGACTCAGTTTTCTACGGGTTTGGAGACTCATATATCGTCCCATTGGGGATGGTTTTACTATTGGTTACTATAAGAGACATGCCTCATCAAAAGACGACTATGATTGAATTCAAGTGGTAAACCTGTATATACTTTATTTGATGACCTTGGAGTGGCCCTTCTTGAGGACTTTGAAGGTAGTAAAGAGTATCTACTACCTAAAATTAAATTTTTGATTAAGAGATATGATTGGTATTGAACGAAAAAATTAAAAAGAAGTTTGCTCTTACTTTACCACATCATTAACGCCTGTGTATTGCATCCATAAGCAATCTTGGGAAAAAGAATCTTGAAATGAGCAGAAGGTGTAGAGTGAGAAGATTGGTATGAATTCTAGGATGTCAATTGCTGAGCCCATAGAAACCTTGAAGATTGTGGTACTAGACGTCACAACCCAAAAAGAATAGTATAAATAAGGATACAACTCATTGAGGTTGAAAAGTGAAGGCTCAAAAATTTCCTAAAATGTAACATAAGCATGTTCATTTAGTCTTATGATGAGATGCTAAAAATTGACCAATAAGTTATCTCGTATTGGTTATCACTAAATCCAACCTCTAGGTCCGTGAGGTAGAAAAGGCATGCATTTAACCAAGAAAGAAGGGAGGTAATTTACATCGAGACTGAAAAATTATTAAGAGGTGTTTCATTTGGGAGGTGTTTCTCGTTAACAAGTGGTAAATTTTATCGTAGTGAAAAAAATCTAACAGAAAGTAAATGATTTGTATGGATTTTGCTAACCTCAATAAAGCCTATCTTAAAGATAATTTTTCATTATTTTGAATAGATTAATTAGTGGACTCGATGGTAGAACAATAATTCCCAAGTTTCATAGACTCATTCTTTAGCTACAACTAAATCAAGTTACACACACCTAATCAAAAGAAGATCATATTCATTATAGACCAAGGGTTTTATTACTACTTAGTTATACCCTTCGAGCTAAAGTATATAAGATGACTTTTTAATTACTAGTCAACCAAATGTTTAAGCCCCTAATTAAGAAACCATAGAAATGTATATAGAGGATATGATCACCAAGTTCTTAGGATCTAGTAACCATATCAAAAACTTAGAGGAGACCTTCTCCCTGTTTTAAAAGTTTTCTATAAAATTTATTCCTAAGAAGTGAATCTTTGGCATCAAGTCTATGAAGGTTATTTACTTTATAGTCAATGATAGAAGAATTCAAACATTATTAAGGCAATTATAGACTTGAAGTCACTCTTAACATTCAAGAAGATGTAAAGCCTAACTACAAGAGTGGTAGCCCACAAACAAATGCTTTAAAATTTTCAGGTTGATTAAGAAAGAAAAAGGCATAAGATGGTAGACAAGTATAAGACTAGCTTTCAATAATTAAAGAAATAATTGAGAACTATACCAATATCAGCAAGCTCACAGCGTGAAGAGATGATCTACCTTTAGCTGGTAGTGAGTAACTATACCGTCAATGTGGTACTTATAATAAAAGATTCTAATAAGATACAAAGACCCATATATTATATTAATAAATCTTTTTACATACAAAAACCAGGTAACCATGTATGAAAAAACTCGTGTTGGTTTTGGTAGTGATAGCCAAGAAATTATGATTATATTTTAGGCTTATCCTATCTCAATATTAATCAACTAGTTCTTGAGACAAATCCAACACCAGTTACACTTCTCTAAGAGACTAGTTAAGTGATCGATTAACCTCAATGAATTTGACATTAGCTATAAGCTAAGAAAAGCCATTAAAGGGTAAGAATTAGCAAATTTCATGACTGAGTAGTCAGTCTTTGAGACTTTGACTATTTGTCAGATTTATAAGTGAGCATAAATAAAGTTAAGAACTTTTGGGATAGAACCTTGGACCCTTGTCCTAAAAAAATTTTATTTGCGAGCTATTAAACACCTAAAATAGGGGGGTCAAAATTATTCTCGTCGAACTTGAGGGAAAAGAAATCATAAGTACCCTCAAAATTAACTTATCAATTACTAACAATGAAGCTAAGTATGAAGCACTATTAACAGAATTAAAAGTGGTAAGTTTGGTAAGGGTAGAAATTATTGAAGTCAAAGGAGATTCGTAATTGGTTGTGAATCAAATCAATAGTTAATATCAAGCCTACGAAAGCAATATGTAAAACTACTTAAAGTCAGTCTAAAAACTCATAAGGAATTTTAAAATGTCATGATAAAATAGAGTCCATAGATAAAAAATTCCTGAGCTAGTGATTTATTAGAGCTTGCCTTGACATTTTATAAGAAAGTTTTAAAATCTATACCCGTTAATATTGTGGTTAAGAAAAGTATTGACCAACTGACTCTAATCCCTTTACTAGCTGAGATAAATGAAAACTTGACCTGGATGGACCATATTAGACAATACATCCAGGATGGAAAGGTACTTGATAGTAAGGAAGAAGATAGAAAAATTAAAAATTGATTAGCGAGGTATACTATTATGAATGGAGCCCTTGTACAAGTGTAATTAATCCATCTATATCTCTAATACCTCGAGCCTAGTAAAACTAACTTAGTACAAGAAGAAGTATATTGAGTCACCTACGATGACCATGATGAAAGCCTAGCATTAGCTTATAAAGTCTTTAGACAATGATACTATTGATCCATACTTTTTCAAGATGTTACTCAGATGATCAAATAGTGTCAGGATTGTCAAATCCATGAAGACTGTTGGCCCAGATAATGACAATCAAAAGAGAGGTGAATTAGGTTTGATGTAAATTTAAAAATTCTAAGTAAATGATGACTATGATGAATACTAAATTGAAAGCAATTCAGTATAAAAAAATTAAAAGAGGAGAGAAAGAAAAAGCAAATGAGGATCTATAGTATTTTGATAATATACCTACATCCAATCTTCTCGATTTTTAGTTCCATACCAAAGTTTCATTAACTTTTTTATTTTATAGGTTAAGAGTAACCCAAATACATCTTCTTCCTTTTAATGAAGGCCAACTAATTTATACATTTTTCTTTCAATGAGTAAAAAGCAACCAATTTATTACATTTTTTGGGTGAAGAGCAACCTAATAGTTTTTTAAACAATAAAGATTGAAAAATAATAGCTCTCTTAAATAGAACAAATGTATAATAAATGCTAAAAGTAATTTTCTATCTCTAGAAGAATGAGAAGATGAAGTACAAATGACTGTAAAGCAATTATCAAAGGATATATTTCTTATTGTCATATATATTCTTCTCTCTCTTAATTACACTTTCTCTTTCTAAAATTAAAGCTTTTAAAGATCAAAGTAATGGATCTCAATGGCTCTCTGGTCTTTATTAAATGCGCGTAACAAATACTTTAAAACTAGGTATTACAATTTGAATTTCCAAAATGTATCGATACTTGACAGGTATGTATCGATATTTTTTCTTGTCTTAAGCCTTCATATCAATCCTCTATGCTTGAGTATCGATCTTCCTTGATGAGTCATCATTTTAAAATGATGTTCATGTATCAATACTTTTGTTTCTTATAGCTAAGTATCAATTCTTTTTACTCTAAGTGTCGATCTATGATGTGCTTCACTTTAGAATCTTTGCTATATCTCCAAGTATTAATACTTTAGAGATGCTATCGATACTTTTGCTTCTTTTGGGAATGTGTCAATCTTTGCTTCACCATGTTTTGATCCTCGAATGTTAAGTGTCATTTTTTCTTTTCTTTATTAACAAGTATCGATACTTCAATATGTTTCTTTATATAGCACCAATCCAATCTTCACAAGCATCGATCCTTTATACTATTTATTAATCCGATTTGCCTTGAAACTTAATTTTCTCTATTTTGACTATTAGTGCAATAGTGCTTTATGAAATCAATAATGTATACTTGTAATTCAAAGTCATTATCATGCCATCATCTAAATTTCATTTTTGAGCAAGTCAATTTCATTTTCATTCAAGTTCATAGAACAATTTAACCACACAAACCTATTTGTCAATTAATTCAATTTATATTACTTAATTAATCAAACAAATTGTTCATCATCAATAAGTCATCGATTAATTAATCAATTAAACATTACTTAAAATGACCAAAGTTAATTTAAATAAATATTTAATCAATTATTTGTTTTTCATCAAAAATATATGAGGTCATCAATCTCCCTTTCTTGATGATGACAAAACAATATGAAAAACACCTCCTTAAATCATTATTTGATTATTTTAAGAAAATAAACTCCCTCTTAATCCATGATTTTCCTTTTTATCAATTCAAACTAATAAACTTCTCTTGCTTTTGTTAATAAAATAACCAGTATGCCTAATATTTCTTCCCTTTTTTGTGAATAATTAAAGAAGGAAAATAGTTCAATTTCATGAATAATAGTGTAAAAAGTTTATAAGGGAAATAAATCAATCATAATTATAAGCATAGTCATTAAAACATCAATAAGACATAAATCAATCATAAAAACTATAAAACAAAAGGTAATCCAAGTTTATAACACTAATCACCAATTAAACAAAGTATATAAGAACAAAAGCTATTTACCATCTCTTAGCCTATGTATTCTCCCGACGTCCCTCTTTTTTAGCTTTATGTAAACGCTCCCTAAACTCCTCATAATCTGTTAAGGAGTTGCTTGATGAGTCTGGAACCTGATGAACTAAAAAAGGAGGGTTGAAAGACCTAACTCTTAAAGTCTTATATAGAGAACAATAACCAAAAGGAGAAGGCCTTTATTACTACTATGAATGTGATAGAGGAGCTTACAAAAGCTTGGGAAGAGGTGTGGCCCATCTCTAATGCTGAGCTATCCTCTCCAATAACTCTTGGGTCTAAATCCTAAAAATATCAATGAGAAGCCCAAGGTTTATGACTCATTGGTGTGTAAGTGTCAATATTTGCTCAGCCTGATCAATCCTTTAGTCTATATTATGTAAATGTGAAAAAACTATATATTTAAAACTAGTAATCTTATTGATGATCTTACCAATAAGTCACTCTGAGAGTGGAATTGGAAGTGGTAAAGCTAAGCAAGATCATCTAAGATAAGGAAGAGATGCTAGAGTCTCCTCAGATTGAGGCTGTTAGTTAGATGGTCTAGTAGCTATAGTCAGTATATCTAGAGCTTGTTCTTGAGTTTGAATCTTATGATGCTAATTGGATAGAAGGTTAAAATGCTGTTCAATATGTATCTTAGGAACCTGGTTACCACCTAAATGTGTTTTTATCTACTTAAATGGGGGTGATGAAAACTACAAATAATATTAAGATCGGAAACCCACCCTCTATCAATTGTTTACTTATGATATATGGGTGTTAGTGTTGTCTTTTCTAAAATAGTTGATGAGTATGACTCGACATTGTCTACTCCCTCCAAAGCCTGCTTCAAAACGAATTGAATGATTTAAAGATTATATAATCATAATACAATTAATGAGTATGTAACCCTAATATGCTAATGATGTTATGGATGATCCAGCTCTATAATGCACTACATCCATTATAGATCCTTAAATGTCATCTCAGAGAATTAAACTGACTTAGCATTTAAGTTGTTTGACATAATCAGGTGCAGGATCCTCTTGTGACACCAAATGTACCAACTTCAAGTCATCTTTGATTATATTTGGATTCTTAAATAGGACTCTATAGGCATCTAATTCCTATAAGTTCCCTACAAAGTATGTTTTACCATCGATAGTGATCTTAAGGCTCTACCTAAATTATATTCACCAATATCAAAATTAATTCCTCTAATTAAATTTCTAAACCTATGTGTCTATTTGCGTCATAAATTAGGGTCTTTATTATTTAGGTTTGAATAAAACAAATGTATTAACTCTTTATAATAAGATCCTTTGAAGTTCAAAAAACTAGTCCATCCAAATTATATGAATCTATCTAAGTATGAAAAGTTTATTAAACGAAAGAATTCAAAGTCAATTACTTGGCTAGGGGACAGTTTGCAATAGACAAAAATTGTCAAGAAACAATCCTCAGCCTCTTAAGAAGTGAATATTTATACATTTGGTTCTTGCAGTTAAAGACAATGACTTAATGTACCTTCCCTTTGTTTCTGCTTCATTCTTTATAAGGGATCTATTAGAATCTTCATTCAAAGTATTGTTATGAGTTTTTGATGAAGATTCAATGTAAAATTATAAAAGAGAGTATTTGAGTTTATTAGAGAGAGAGAGGGAGTAAACCAATGAGAAATGAGGCCAAAAAGGGTTGATATTTAAACGAATAGTAGAAAAGTGTCCATACTTTTAAATAAAGTATCAATACTTCAAAGATTTGGCAAAAGTGTCGATACTTTTAAGTCGAGTATCGATACTTGTCGCATTATTTTATGATCTGCGATCAAAAGTATTGATACACAAAGTTTAAAAAGAAAGATCTCAAGACTCGAATGATGTTCCAGAGAAATAT
The DNA here is from genome assembly GCA_035590515.1 of Trichilia minutiflora. Classification (NCBI taxonomy): domain Eukaryota; kingdom Viridiplantae; phylum Streptophyta; class Magnoliopsida; order Sapindales; family Meliaceae; genus Trichilia; species Trichilia minutiflora. The sequence continues at coordinate 10,976 of JAVXUL010166783.1, forward strand.
ACCCAAGAGGGGTGTGAATTAGACTTTAATGCAAAATTTAAAAAGTTAATAAAAATATCTTAAATAATGAACAATTGAAATGTGAAATAAATACAACAGGGAATGACAATAAAGATGTGAGAGAAAATGAGACATAATTTTTATAGTGGTTCGATTAACAAATTACGTTCACTCTTCTCAGATGGAATCCACCCACTCTAAGGTATCACTATAGTCTTTGTTTTTAATCAGGTCAAGAGAAATCCAATACAAATTCTTTTTTCTATAAAGGACAACCTGTATCCTTATCTTTTATACAAGTGATAAGTACTCAAAAAATGAATGTCTTCTTGTTTGGGTGAAGCTTAACCTAAGTTTATGAAGTACAAATAAGAAAACGAAACCTTTCAAAAGATTGTATTTTCAATAAGCACTCTATATGTACTTTCTCTCTCTAAAGAATGATTAAAGAGTAATTTTTCTGAGAGATGAATGAATTTGTAAAACGTTTTTAATGAAACAGTTCAGCTCGAAATCTCTACGATTGCTTGTTTTCGTATGTTCTTTTTCAAATTTGATCGATTATTCCTAGCAATCGAGTGTAGTACATGTGTCACAAAGTAGTCTCGCTAAAGGTTGTTAAGGGATGAGATTTCATAGAATGGATTCCTTTTAATAGCTATGGATCAGATCTGACAATCATCTCGCAAATGGTATAGCTATAGTACAGTATGTAGGTTTTAGAAGCAGATGCCCGAAAGATGTCGTAAATAATCCAAGTGATTAGATTTGAATGTCTACCCTCTATAATGGAGGTCATCCACCATAAATCCTCCAAAGTCATCTCAGAATATCTAGCAGATTATGCGTTCAGATTATATGCTACTATAAGATGCAGTATCCTCTTATGAAGACCAAGTTTAACAAGCTTTAGGTCAACCTCTGCCATGTCAGGGTTCATAAAAACCACTCTACAAGTATCTAGTAACCTAAAATTACTTATATAATAAATCTCTCCTTCAGGTATAAGGTCTAATATCTCAGCCAAACCAGTCTCATTAACAAAAAATTTGGCACCCTTGACAACTATACGAAATTGATTGTACCATCTCTGTCTAGTCATGGGTCTATCACATCCAAGTTTGAATAAAATAATCTAACCAAGTCCTTATAGTAATGACCTCTAAAACTTAAAAATTTCATCCATCCAAATCATTCAAACATTCGTAGGTATAGAAAATTAATAGAATGCTGAAGGTTAAAATCAATTACCCGTCCTGGAGATATTTTCTATAAGCAAATTGTTAAAGGAGTCTATCTTATTGCTCTTGCGATGTAAACCCCTAAATGTTCAAATCTGGCAGTATCACTTAAGGTTGAGGCTCACTAAGACCCTTATCGTGTGCTCTCTTTTTTCTTAGACTGGGAATCTTCATACGATGAGGTATTTTAGTTAAGAGAGAGAATCACAAAGGGAGATAAAATGAAGATTTTACTTCTAGTGTTAGAAAAAGATTCAAATGACAGTTAATGGGAGTTTTAGAACACGAGTGAGAAGTTATAGACTTGAAAATCGTGCTTGGGTATCAATACAAATGAGCAAAGTATCAATACTCAGAGAGTTTTTAAAAAATAATTTTGATAATGATGCGGCAAGTATCGATATTTTTGAGTGGCTTTTGAGATAAAAGAGAAAACCATCATGAATGGGCATTAAATGAGTTAATAAATGCATAAAATATGGCAATTAATGATTAGGTAATGGCGAAAAAGATGGAAATTAAAAATGAAAAGATGCCCATTATTTACATCTTCTAACGTTTCAGTTTTCATGTATTTCAAATTTATACCTTACTTAATTCTAGAAGTATCAATACTTTTCATGTGGAACACCATTATTGTTAGTGTGTATGCCCTAGAAACCATTCGTGTTGTCGGTTTTAGGGCTTTTGATCTTGTATAAACTCGATATTTATGAATAAAAGAAATTGTTCTTTATTTACATACGTTCGCTGCTTCCTTTATTTTATTTCATGCAAATAATATTGAATGTATGTAAATTGTCCGGATAATTTTATTTAATTGTTA
>JAVXUL010166794.1:0-13042 GCA_035590515.1 Trichilia minutiflora
TCACCTTAGAAATGCATTTGTATAACACATTGCAACAAGAGATAGGTCTAAAGTCACTCAGCTTCTTAGGATTCTCCGCTTTCGGAATCAGAGTAATCCTGGAAGTATTCACCCTACGAGGCATCCTACAAGTCTGAAAGAAAAACTTTACAGCAGCAATCACATCAGAACCAATAATGTCCCAAGCTCTTTTCAAGAAAAGAGAAGTAAAGCCGTCTGGATCCGGTGCTTTGTCATCCGGAATGGAAAACATAGCACTCCTAATCTCATTATCAGACACTGTAGCAGTAAGCATAGGGATTAAATCTTCGAAGATGCGACTGGTGAAATATCTATCTGCATGAGAGGGATAGGTCTGAGAGGGTATTGAGAAGAGGTCTCTGAAATACTGAACTGCCATCTTCCCCATATTCTTTTTATCCCCAACTTTAGTCCTTGTGTCGTCCTTCAAGAAATAGATTCGATTTCTGGTCTGTCTATGGAGTAAGGATTTGTGAAAAAACCGAGTGTTTTGATCGCCTAAGAGTAACCACTGGATCCGAGACCGTTGTTTGTAGAAAGCCTCCTCTTCTTTGCAAAACTGAAAATAGACACGCGCCTGCTTTCTTTCTTCATCAATAAGCACAGAGAGGTAGGACAGGCATCTAGATTGGATTGGGCAGAGATCCAAAAAAGCTTTAGCATCTGAAACCCTTCTGCTAATATGACTATGATCCTTAATATGCATAGACTTGAGCTTCATTTTCATGAGTTCCAACTTCTCAGTGAGGCGAAACATCAGATTACCAATAACCTGGGTATGCCAAACATCCTGGACAATCTCCAAAAATTCCTCTCTATCAGCCCAAAAATTCAAGAACTTGAATGTAGTAGCCGGTCTACTCAAAGCCTCTCCTAACCTGAGGATCAAAGCCCTGTGATCTGAAGAATATCTAGGCAAGACTTCATAGAGAGTGGCAGGCCATCTCAAAATCCAAGTACTATTACAAAACACCCAATCCAATTTTCAAAGAATAGAACCGTCATTATGTCTTCCATTATGCCAGGTGAATCTATGGCCACGGAAGGGAACCCTAGTCAGGTCTGCATCATGAATACAGCTGCTGAATTCATCCATATAAGCTGGCCAATCCTCAGAAACTCCTGCTCTGTCTGACAGACCCAAAATGGCATTGAAATCCCCTAGGATAAGCCACGGAGCATCCTGGAAGCGAATGGCTGTAGAGCGTAAAGAATCCCACAGGTTCCTACGACCTGTTGGATCATTATGACCATAAACAAAGGTAACCAAAAACTCTACCCCGTCGAAATGCCTAGAGACACCGCAGGTAATCTCCTGAGAAGTAATATGGAGGGTGTGAACATCATATAATCTCCGGTCCCAATAAACCACTATACGACAAGCCATAGTGTCAACTGCATTGGAAATATACTGCCAGTTCAGACAAACCAAAGGAATAATTTTGTGAAGCTTGGAAGCATTGATCTTAGTCTCCAATAAACCAATCAAACCCAGATAATGTTTAGCAATCCATTCTCTAACTACTTTTTGAGTATTAAGGCCATTGAGGCCCCTAAGATTCCAACTCCCAATCATAGGAAATTAGAAAGTGGAAAACAAGGAAAAGCTATTGAGGACGGGCCTTAGCCCTGCCCTTATACATGCACATTATCATATATACATGTATACATCATCAAATAATGCTTACGTATATATAATTAGCTAATTAATCTAATCAATTAGTATTATATTAGTGAAATTGACTTAATGTTAATCTAATTAGCATTAAGATTAGAGCCTAATCCTTAATCCATCTAATGAATTAACCCTAAACAAACAATTAATGATAATTAACTCTTAATCATCATTTTTCCTAAATAGCCAAACCTAACAAACTTTTCTAATGATCATATAACATAATTAACGCTTAATTACCATTATACAATGATTATATAGCATACTTAACCATTAAATTATGCTATTAATACATCAAATCACATAACATTTATGCTAACTCAATATGGTTGAACCTATATGCCATCATTAATGATCATATAAATACAATTAACTCTTAATTACATTTGAACATGATCATTCAATATGTTTAACAATTAAACAAACCAATATTCATCAAATCACAATATTTATGATTGATTACTCTTATAGCCAAATCAATTAGGGTTTCATACATGATATTATCATTTTTATTTCATGAAAACTTAACAATTTATGACATTACATCATCAAAGACAATAATTGTATAATGATGAAACCATATGGCTGCATGCTTCTTAACTCCATATCATATTCAATTCATTTTCATCTTATGAAATTGACATATGTATGATATCTTCATCACCAAATGAGTCATTTAACATTATAAATTTATTAAGATTATGAATTACTCATCATCTTCCCAAAATTATATTCAATGGAGTCCATTAACCATAATTGTATCAACATGCTTTAACAACCAAATCCAACCACAATAATCACAAATCAAGCTCATTTACAAGCAATTAGCAATCCTAATAGTACTCTGATACCATTTTGAGGGGTTAAAATCATGCTTAAATAAATTAATTAGGGTTTATTCACGCTAGCTTGCAATTAGGGTTTTAATCAACTAAATTGATTAAATTAACTTGGTAAAACACTGAACTTAGTGTAAATGAAGATTATTTAAGATTCAGACACTTGAATCCTCCAAGAAATCAAACCCAATTGCTTGTTCTTTGCTTTGGTCGAAAGTTTGAGGAGAAAGAGACCTCGAATTTAATTTGAATTTTCTCCCAAATTTACTAAATAATTGAAAATGATCTGTTTATATAATAATGCCTTAATTATTCAAATACCTTTGTTAATAAAGTCAATGATGAATGGGTTCAAAGCTTTGTCAAACAAGCTTTATAATAGTATTGAACAAAATAATAAGTTTGTCCTCATAAATATTTTAATACCAAACTTGTCTTAAAGCTAATCAAACCATTTTTGACCAACTTTAATTAATTCTATTTATATTCTTTAATATTAATAAAATATTATAACTTATATTAAGTTATGTTTGAGTTAATTCAGCTTTCAAGTTCGTTAAATAATTTAACTTATGTAAATGATTTACACTTTTCGGTTAATTATCATCACTGAGGGTGCTAACCCTTTTAGTAGATGACAATTGATAATTCTCTCCCTTTTAGTAAAGAGAAGAATATTATTATTGGTTGTGATATCTTGAGTTTATTGTGATATTAGTTAAGAGTCAAAATCGATCTCATTGAGATTGTTCTAAACTTTTTGAATGCTTAACGATTATGATTGACATTTAACAATGTACTATAGTTCATAAACTATAATAAAAAAAATCTTTATCGAACCATTTGCTTCTAATTATATATATCGTGTGGTCATGTCTCTTTGTCATCTAATCTTGACTAAGTTAGAGTTCATAAAAAGTCAAAACTCTAAACTCAGTATTTGTTTTGGACCATCAGTCATTATATACTAAACTTGTCATTATGAATTCTTTTGCATGATTTCGAAGTTCCCTCACCAGGGGTTTTAGGTCATCTACTGACGTTTGACTAAGAACTCGAATTCAGATCAAGTCAATGAAAACTCAAAATCCTATATATTAAGTCGATGGATTCTATTTTGACAATCATTCGCATCCTAATATAAATAACACATTATCAAATCGATTTCTTGTGCGAGACTTGATTAGTCTCACACTTATACACCATATAAACTGAAAGTGTTTTCTACTATAGAAAACATTATCTAAGGATTCAAATCATACATATATGAAATTTAAAATTTTTTAACAATATTAAACAAACATGTATACATATATATCAGCAAATTAAACCAAAAGTCATAACAATTATAGCTTTCTCTGGATTAATCTAAGTAGTAAACTGTTTTTGGTTGCCTTTAAGTATATCTACATATCGGTTTATTGATAATAGTTTCGATTTAATGATTTGGAGGCTAATTTAGGGTTGGATAAAATAATTTCAAGCTTCTCCAAGCTTAAAGTTCAGTTTTCTACGTTTAAAAAAATTATTTTGTAAAATCAAAGATGAAAAAACGTAAAGAAATTAATTTTCTTTCATTTCATCATTTTGCTTTTTTCTTCCTTTCACAAAGAAACCATTAACAAATGAAAACAAAATATTTTCTTTCATTAAGCTTCATGGCCATCCATCCCCTTTTGTTTTATTCAATGTTTTATTCTTTTATTTTTAGTTAAATAAAACAATAAAACAATTAGTGGAACATGATTGGTGGATTTCTAATTCATTAAATCAAATTTAATATATAAATAAATAATAACGAATTTATAAATAATATAAATAATAAATAATTAAATCTCCACTATCAATTTTACACTAACAAGATAAGTATCAATAAGATTTTGACACTTATCAAAATCTTATTGATTTAAAACAAATAAGATCAGGATGGATTAGATTATGACATTTGGATTCATCAAATAAAGCCATGTGTCATCTTTTTATTAGTTTGTTGACAATTATCAAATAATAAAATATGATAATCCTAATTATATATAAGCCCCCAAATTATATACAAATCACATTTACAGTATTTCAAAAATTACTGAAATATTTTTCGAACTAACGGATGCTAGCACATTATTATTGAAAAATTTATTCGTTATCAATAAAGAATAAAATTGTCTTTCGATCAACTTATTGGAGCAATTTAAGTTTTTGTCAATATGAAATATCATTAATTGTATTAATAATATTTTTCAGTCTATTGTAAATTTGGTAGTTATTATGTGTGACCTTTGGGGTTCACCGTAAGCTGGACATAGGCCATTATGAACTCTTTTATATTACTTTGGTACATATTATTATAATCAAAGTTTTCAATGATCGTGAGTGACCTCTAGCAAGATATCATAACCCCCAAAACACAGAAAATATATTTTTAGATAAACCTATATAGTTATACTTACATGTAGTAAAATCTCTCTACTATCAACTCCTGATCAAATACGGATCATGAAATTGTCAAATCTTTAACTCGATTATAGGATTAAAATATCAATCATATACGGGATCTGCATATCCAAAAAATCCTTTTAAAAAATCACGTACTCTAATCAATGATTTTGATTCGCATGTATGACATTTCTGTCTAGGATCTTAAGCTTAAATATTTGAGCCAATAGATTTTATATCGACCATCATATATCCTCATACAATAAGAATATATTGCCACCAAACTTCTTTCACCAGACATGACTAGCTCAATGCGATATACACAAGTGAACAATAAGTCTCAATGTAAAAGACAATCGTGATGTCTTAGGTAAAGGACTAGTGGTACACTAGTATGACTATGCGACTAATTAATGACTACGGATAATCGCTTATATGATTCATCACATTCCATTATGTTTTGTAATACGTTCTCTAATATATTATCCATATTTATGCTCTTATGATATAAGACTTTTCACCCAACTATTAGTATCAGATACTAATCCTTGGTAGCATCAAAATAAGCTAGTCATGCCTTTAGAACATTACCTCAACCAAAAATATTTTTGAATGTATTTAAATCATAAATTCTGTAATCATAATTATAACTCTTTGTATATATAATCTTGACATATAATGTATCACATAAGCATATCTCGTATTAATAAAGAAAATAATAATGATAGTAACTAAACATTATTAATTACAAATATTTTTATAATTAATTACAAGAATATATTTACATAAAGATGATATCCTTGAATCGAGTGATATGATTGGTTCTAAAGTATATCTCTAACAAACTTTCACTTATAGTAGAGCCAATCACTATAATATCCAATACCTATCTTCTCAAGATAATGATTCAATTGCTATTGTGTCACTGACTTAGTAAGTAGGTTTGTCAGGTTATCTACTGATAGAGTCTTTTGCATGATCAATTGTTTATTTGCAATAAACTTTCTGATCAAGTGATACTTACATTGAATATGTTTAAATTTCTGATAAGATTTAGGTTCTTTAGCCTGTGTTATCGCTCTATTATTATTATATTATAATACTATTAGATTAATAATAAAGGAAATCACTCCAAGTTCACTCACAAATTTAAACAAGCTCTTTTGCAACTTTAAAAGCAATGATATATTCAGCTTTTGTAGTAAATTAACCATAGTAATCTGTTTGAAACTTTTTTAACATATAGCTTGTTTATTATAGATGAAAATAAATATGGATATAGACTTTCTATCATCCACATCTGATTGAAAGTCAAAATCAATATGACCCTTTAATTTTAATTCACCACCCATATAAGTCAAAACTAAATTCTTAATTCTTTTTAAGTACTTAAGGATTCTTTTGATTGTACTATAACACTGTTCTCTAGGATTTACCTAATATCTATTTGTAACGCTTATAGCATAAACTATATTAGGTCTAGTACATAGCATGACATACTTGAGACTTTCTATGACTGAGGAATAAGGAATCTTTTCCATACGATGTTAGTTGACTTCATTCTTAAGTTTCATCTCTTTGGAGTAATGAACACTGCGACTATAGGGTAAGAAACCCTTTTTTCAAGTATTCCACACTAAATTTCTTCAATACATTTTCTATGTACATTTTTTAAGAAAAAATTATTATTTATTTCACTCTATCTCTATAGAGATAAATACCTAAAATATAGGTTGCTTCTCCCAGATTTTTTATGGAGAACATATTTCATATCAGATAACATGCTTACATTATTTATTATTCGTAATATAGCATCTACATATAACATAAAGAATGTGATAGCATTGTTAATCTCTTTCTTATAGACATAAAGTTCATTAATATTCTTGATGAATCCAAATGATTTAACTATATCATCGAATAATATGCTCCAACTTTTTTAATTTGTTATTTATTTTAGTGTTATTAAATTTAATTTTTGCATTAGAAAGTTAAAATTAAATCAGATTTTTGTATTAGGAAGTTAGAATTTGAAATAGATAAAATGACACATCATTCATCATAAGGATCCCATAAATTACTTTATGATATAGATGATCCAATATCTTCATTCGAACATTATGAAAATGTTCCAGAAGAACAACCTCCTCATATTACAACAGTTCAAACAGAAGTAACAACTGCTGGTAGTAGTTAAAGTAGATAACTTAGATCAGAGGTCTGGCTTCTTTTTAAAAAGAATATCGAACTTGGTAAAACTCGATGTAAGTTTTGTGGTGCAGTGTATTGACACAAAAAAGGGGATAGGTTAGGTACTCTTAAAAGACATCTAGATAAAAAATTTACAAACACAAACACAAATACAAATCAAAATAACTATGAAATAGTAGGTGGTACTTTTCGGTTTGACCTTACTATATCGAGAGATGCAGTTTATCAATAATTGATCATAGATGATCAACCATTCACTCAGAGTGAATCTTCACATTTTTATAGAAATGATGTAATAACATTAACCTACCTTTAAGAAAATACCTAAGACTACAACATGAACACAACACTTCAAAAGTTTACAGAAATAAAACAAACTTTAATTGTCATTTTATAATCAAGTAACAGTATATTTTTATTGATATATGATAATTGAAAAGTTGTCAATGATTTATATTATATTTATGTTACTTGTCATTGGATTGACGAAAATTGATAATTGAATAAAAGAATTGTAAGATTTAGACATTTTGAATTTTCACATAACACTAGGGTTATTGTAAAGGTTATTAAGAGTGTTGCAAGAGAATTTAGAATTGTAGATAAAATTCTTTATATTTCATTTGATAATGCCTCTAATAATACAATAGTCATTCCTCTTCTTAAGGATACACTTAACCCACACCTAGATGGTAGATTTTTTCATAATAGGTATGCTTTTCACATATTGAACTTATGTGTACAAGATGATTATAAAATGATGAAACCAACCACTGATGCTATTAGGAGCATTGTTCTTCACTTGAGATCGACTCTAGTTAGAGCCCAATCATTTAGGGAATTGTGCTGTCAATACGGGTTGAGGACCAAAAATTGATACTAAACATACTAACAAGGTGGAACTCCACCTATGAGATGCTTAAAATTGTTTTACCTTACCACATTCTAATAATGAAATTTTAGAATATGGAGATGAGCGGTTATGAATTAATCGAAGATTATTTTTGAACTGCATAAATTATTTACATTTCTTATCAACACTAAAAAAAGCCACATAACTTTTATCTGGATAATATTATCCAACAACACATCACATAATTCTCACATTATATAGTGTTGCAAATGTATTTAAACAATACATGGAACATCTCATTTTCTCTATAGTTATGTCGGTTATGATAGGAAAATTTAAAAAGTATTACGATGATATGCTGTTTTTATATGGCATTGCGTTATATCTAGATCCTAAGATGAAGGTTTCTGATTGTGAAACCCTTATAGAACGATTTTATTCATTTTTAGATGTAAATAATTCCGAACATTTGAGTAACGAAACTCAAAGACGGGTTTATCAATGTAAAAATTTTTTTATCATTTACTCTTTCAGATATTTTTTACTTGTACGAGATTGAATATTTTACAGGTAGTTCTTTTATTTCTACAGATCGAGAGGGTTCTTCTTCCTCCTTCTCAGCACCTATTATTTTCAGCAGCGATTTTAATCCATATATAGAAGTCAGCAAGAGACCAAGAAGAACATTATCATTATTCAATGAACTATCATACTATTTACAAGGTCCGTCTATTGAAGTAGAGTTGGATTTTGACATATTAAAATGGTGAAAGAAAAATCACAAGCTATACCCTATTTTAGTAAGAATGACAAGAGATTTTCTCACCCTACCAATGTTGACGGTTTCATTAGAAAGTGCATTTAGTTTGAGCGGTTGATCATTAGACGCATGTAAAAGTATGATCGCCATAGAGATATTGGAGATGTTTATGTGTTAGAGATTGGATCAACGAAGAAAAGAGATCACAATAATTTTAACAATGATCAGTTCCTACAGCTCATTTTAACTAGAATCGATGAAGATGATAAAGACAAGGAATGGCGGTATCTAGCTAATTGTAATTAAAATTTGGTTTTATAATTTATAATGAGGTAAGGCTTAATATCCCCCTCTTTGTAATATTTTCTTAATTTATTTGTTTTTTTTGTGTTAGAATATTTGTAAAAAATTTATGAGGTTAAGGCTGAAATGTCTTCTCATTATATTTTTTAATTAATTAACAAAAATTTATACCGTTGGAAGTATTTTTTATATAATTTTAAAAATTTGAAAATATTTTCTATAAATATAATAAAATAAAAATTATTATATATAAATTAAAATAAGTTATAACTAGTTTAAGTTTAAAAATTATAAATTAAAATAAAATAGGTTATAAAAATATTTGTACAAATTATTTATACATGTTAAAAATTAAAAACATATGATAATATTGATTAATAAAAATATTAAATTAATATATTAATAAAACTAAATAATAGCAATAAGGATGATAGCAAATAAAATTTAAGTAGAAATCTCTAAAAAATATTTTAACAAAACCGGCCCAGAATCGGTTCGGAATCGGAATTGGTCCGTGACTATTTATGTCACACCCAAATCCTAGGAATCAACCATGTGACAATCGCAGCGAATTCAAAGGACACATCCTATTAATTAGATGCATTCCTAAGATGCGTAAGGCATAAAAACCTCTTTTTGAAATCCATTTCCAAATATAAATAGCATGTAAAAATTTTATAAATATATTCAAAACATCTGTATGTCAATATCAATACAAATTCATTACATAAATATTTACTTTAAAATGGTTTAATACAATCAGTATTTAAAAGAATAGAATACAAAATTTTTTGAACTCAATTAATACAAATATTGTATTTGGTTCAGTGGACCATGCTACTGCAATATAAGTTGAGTACCTGAAAAAGATTTACTGAAACTCTAACTAGCTACTCTATGCCTGCACACGACTACTCTAATCTGAAATGAGAGAGTGAGGGGTGAGTATTTGAGAAAATACTCAGTGAGCAGATAAAAGTCAATCATAAATGAGATGTGGCATAAAGAAACAAGACTAAAAGGTCAGTACAAATTCAAATAAAAGTCATTCCTTAGTTTATAGGATCCCATCCATTCCATCCAAGCTGCATGGTTGATTCGCAACTCGGTATGGGTATATGCACCTATATATATGGACATATTGGATTCCGTCCATCCTATCGTGGACTGCATGGCCAATTCTCATCTATGGTTCTATTGGATCCCATCCACTCTATCTAAGCTGTATGGCCAATCCTTACCCATATGAAAATCAAGTATAACGGCATAAAAGACTGTAAATCAACATCAATGGCTCACAAAGCCAAAACAAAATCAATGGCACTCAAGGCCAAAAATCAATCTCAAAGGCACATAAAGCCAAAATCATCATTTATGGCTATCAAAGCCCAAAATCAAACAATACACAATGGCATACAAAACCAACTAAAACAATGGCACTTCAGTTCTCATATATAATCAAATCATGCCAAAAGTCATATCATATCATTCAAAAGTAATATTTATAGTTGGCCTCTGGCCTCAATTCTATAATAACAAACATATCATCTAATTCTACCACAAGCAAAAGATCATCCCGATCATCACACAACCATAATTCCAACGCCTCTTTATATCATATTTATACATATACGTGTACATATATTCCATCATCTCAATCATATAAGACATATAAGCATTTTAGATAATGTTTAAGAGGAACGAAAGAGGGAAATCATATCCACTCACAACTCTGGGGTGGAAAACCACCCTTTCGACATCTTTCTCGTGTAAAAGACTCTCTAACCAAAGCTGTTGTACTTGGATACATATACATACACAAGGTTCAACCATATTTTCATATAATATACTTAGATTATACAATGCATAATGCACATACCTTTCTCTCTCTCTCTCCATAACCAGCCCCTAGTTGTTCACGTTCTCACTCTACAAAAGTTATTTTTAATCTTTTCAACACCAAAACACTTTCAAACATCCTAATTTATCAACTTAAGTGATAAATTAGATCATACCCAAAATATAGGGTTTTTGAGAATAGTAACCTAACTATCCTTTTCTTTATTTATACTCAATGATAACTCAAAATAAAGAAATAAGCTGAGGGATAAACTTACCCAAGTTGGTACATATGTTTTGAGCCCTTCTTTGTTTGATTATCTCTTTTAATTACTATTCATCCGTGGTTCTTTTCTCTTGAATCCTTTTGAATTATCGAGTAAAACCTTGATAAAAAGGGGTTCTTGAGTTCTGGTGTTGATTCTAAGGTCATTTCAAGAAAAAATGATGGAGTTTGTTAGAGATTTGAGTGAGAACTAGTTTAGACAAAGAGTGGAGAGAAAAGTTGCAGAAACGAGAAGGAAGAAGAAGAAAAGAAGGAAAAAAGAAAGGGGAGAGACGAGCCACTGATTTGAAAATATAAAATAAGCCTTGTAATGTCCAAAATATCCTTCAAAATCATGTTAAAATGTTCGACACGTCTCCAAATATCGATACTTCCTCTTCAATTATCGATACTTTCTATTGAAAAGGGGGTCGTTCGAGTTGTTCACGTTGAAAGTATCGATACTTTCTTTCACAAAGGCTCAACCATGTCCGTAATATCTCAAAGTATTGATACTTTCTCCCTAAAAGTATCGATACTTGGTTTACTGTTCACTACAGTCCATAGAGTATCGATACTTTCCTCAAAGTGTCACGTCCCGACCCTAGTCGATCACGTGGCAATCGTCGCGAATCCCAAAAATACATCCTATCATTTAGAATGAACCTCTAGAACCCGCAAGGTATTAGTACCTGTTTTTAAACTCATTAACCAAAAATAAAATGAAATAATGGATAATAAAAGATTTTTAATAGTACAAATATCAATTTCTGTATTTTTTTTACAAAATACAATACATAATACTTTTGGTCAAGCCAAATACATAAAATATCTTTATTACAAATCATTTTCTATGCAGTGGACCATAATGTAAAAACCTGAGTTGAGTACCTGTAAACTTGCTGAATTACACCTCAGCTATACCATGCCACACCCGACTACACTATCCTGAAATGAGAAAGTGAGGGGTGAGTATTTGAAAAATACTCAGTGAGTAGATAGATAAACAAAATACAAATCAGAGACCTGTGGATTGATTACGGCAAATCCTCGTAATCATAAACCAATCATAGTGAAATATGGCATCATATGCATGATTAGAAAATCAATATCACATCCTCGGTCTATAGGATCCCACCCACTTTATTTCAAGCTGTATGACCGATCCGTAACCCTGATCGGGGATGTGTGCCTATGTATGATATCCTTCGGTTTATAAGATCCCACCCACTCCAACTGAGCTATATGGATGATCCACAACCCTGGTCAGGGATACTCTCATAATAGTATAGGGCTAGCATGCTTTTAGCCTGGATATGTGAATTTCATCCATCCCATCTTGGACTGTATGACCAATCCACATTCTGGGGACTATTGGATCTCTCCCACTCCATATGATCTGTATGGCCAATCCTCACCCATATAGTCATTAGCATGGCATACAAAATCATAACTCAAAATCATCGGCCCATCAGGACAAATCAAATAATTGGTGGCTCACAAGGCCAAAAATATTATCTATGGCTCACCGACTAAAACAATATAACAAGATATGTTGGCTCACAAAGCCAAAACAACTAGTATGGCACCTCGGCCATAATGTATACTCCATGATGCCACATTCACATACATACATAACATTAGCCTCCGGCCTCACAATCACTATATCAAGGTATACAATAGGCCTCCGATCTCATATCACAATATCAACGCATGTAATAGGCCTTCGCTCTCACAATCATGGCAATTTAGGTTTTCATAATAAACCTATCTCTATCACAAACAAGGGGCCAACCCAGCCACCACACAACATACATCCAATGCCTCCTCATTTCAGTCACAT
>JAVXUL010166814.1:0-13039 GCA_035590515.1 Trichilia minutiflora
TATTTTACTAACCATCATCCTAAAATATCAATTTCCAAAGCCTTAGTATTTTAATTTATATTTAAATTCTACTTGGTTTAAAATCAATCAAACATTTATTTTACCTTTCTATTGGACCTTGGCTTAGATATAACCAATTGAACTCTTGGCAAAAATACTCCTTGTGGATACGACACTAGGACTCATCGGAATATTTTATAACAAGACTACCTATACTTGGGTACAAAATCTAATTGAGATCAGTAGCCAATTAGCCCCTGACCAGAGACGAAACTTGATATTGGCTCTGAGAAAAAATATGAATGGATTTGCCTGAAACCATGATGATATATCAGGTATAGACGTGAGCGTCATGACTCATCAGCTAGTGATAAATCCCTCGCACAAGCCAATACAACAGAAGAGAAGAGTTTTCAATATGGAAAGGTAGAAGACTATTCGAGTGGAGGTCGATAAGTTGCTTAAAGAGGGGTTCATCAGGGAAATCAAATATCCAGGTTGGTTGGTAAATGTGGTAATGGTCAAGAAGGCCAATAAAAGTTGGTTGACGTGCGTCTACTTCACTGACCTTAACAAAGTCTATCCCAAAGATAGATTTCCTCTCCCCCGGGTTGATCAATTGGTAGACTCGACTACGACCATAAGTTGCTAAGCTTCATGAATACCTTTTTAGGGTACAATTAGATACCGATGCATCCTTCTGACCAAGATAAAAAGATATTCATTATAGATTAGGGCCTGTATTGCTATAAGGTCATACCTTTTGGCTTAAAAAATATTGAGACTACCTTCCAAAGGCTAATCAAGAAGGTGTTTAAGTCTTTAATAGAGAACTTCATGGAAGCCTACGTCAATGAGATGATTGCTAAGTCCTCAAAAGCCATAGACCATGCTCACCACCTCGAGCAAGCATTCTCTCTTCTTAGGAAGTATAAGCTTAAAATGAATCCAGAGAAGTGTGTTTTCAGGGTTAGATCGAGAAAATTATTAGGTTTCATAGTCAGTGAAAGGGGGATAAAAGCTAACCCGCAGAAGATCCGAGTTATACTGGACCTGAAAACTCCTAGAACCTTGAAGGAGTTACAGAGCTTGACCGAAAGATTGACAACTCTAAGTCGTTTTATCTTAATATTCATTGACAAGTGCTTTTTTTTTTTCCAGGGCTGCAAAAAAGGCAAGGATATGAAGTAGAATGAGGAGTATGAGGGCTTATTTTAATAGTTTAATAATTATTTGGCCTCCACCCCACAGTTAATTAGTCCTTTATCGAAGAAAACTTTGTATCTCTACTTGATGATCAGTATTGTCAGTTCAGTTTTAGTAAAGAAAGATCCCTAAAAGATATAAATGTCTATCCACTACACTAGTAAGGTGTTGTTAGATGCAGAAACCCGATACTCGACGTTTGAGAAATTGGCTTTAGCTCTCGTTGTTGTGGTTAGGAAGTTGAGGCCCTATTTTCAAGCCCATCCCATTGTGGTGCTTACAGATCAACAACCCTAACACATATTTCATCAACTTGACTTGTCAGGTAGGTTTGTTAAGTGATCAGTAGAATTCAGCGAGTTCGACATCGAATTTCTATCATGCAAGACTATCAAGGGACAGGTATTGACTGACTTCATAGTCGAGCATATGATGACAGACCCGTTGATGATTACGTAGCCCTCAATAAATTAACCAGACGCAATGAAGACAAACTAACCAAGTTCAGGAGGTCTCCTACCTCCCTGGCACTTGTTGATCGACGGATCAGCGAACTTCAACAATAATGGAGTCGGTAATATTTTGATCAACCCAAAAGAAGAAGAAATTATGTATGCTCTTAGATTTGCATTTCATATAACTAATAATGAAGTAGAGTATGAGGCTTTATTGGTAGGATTAAGAGTAGCTCAAGAGATCAAGATATAAGCTCTCTCAGTGAGCACTGATTCATTTGAAGTCCCAGTTGGCAAAATCCAAGAGGGGGAATTGGATATTTCAAAATTTTAAACTTAAACAAATTAAAAATGGAACTATGAGATGAATGCAAGTAATGCTATATAAACAAAAATAAAATAAACACACGAAAATTTTTATAGTGGTTCGACAAACACGTCTACGTCCACTTTTTTTGGGTGAATCCACACACACTAAGGATCACTAGATTCTTTGTTTTACGGGTCAAGAGAAACCCAATACAACTCTTTCTTTAAAATGGGTGAAGGGCAACCATAAATTACACCTTTCTTTTTCTGGGTGAAGTGTAATATCTTCTTTCTTGACACACGAGTGAAGAGAAACCCAGATTAATTCATAAAAATTGAATTTAAAAACTCTCTGATAGAGTAGATGAACAAAGAGCTCACTTTCTCTCACTAAGATTAATAACAAACAATAATAAATGGAGAGAATAAAGAATAAAAGTTGCAGAGAATTTTTCAGCTTGATTGGAATGTTTGTTAGTGCTCTTCAACAACTGATTTGTCTTTAAAAATTATTGCTTAAATATCTGCAATCAACTCTCCCAACGGCCATATTTTGATTAATTAATGGCGGCATTAAATGTTTCTAAAACTAGCCGTTATGACTTGATTTCTGCAAAGGTATCGATACAATGACACAAGGTATCGATATGTTTAAGAATTTTTGCCTAAAGGTGTCGATATATTCCTAATTGTATCAGAACCTTTTGACGTAAACGAGATGATATCCGTCATGAGGGTATCGATACGTTGTGATGAAAATCCCAGGGTATCGATACGTTGTGAGAGGGTGCTTGAGCATGTCTCTGAGGTATCGATACATTTTGCCATCCTTCCCAGGGTATCAATACGTTTGAGCTTGAGATATCGATATGTTCTGCTTTCTCTTTCAAGGTATCGATATATTTGAGCTTGAGGTATTGATACGTTCTGCTTTCTCTTCCAAGGTATCGATACGTTTGAGATAGGGTGTCGATACATTTAAGTGCCTGCCACAGGGTGTCGATACATTTTGGCCAAGATTTCGAAACTCAGACTTGATTTTAGCACTGTAGCTTAAACGTGTCGATACATTGACGTATCGATACGTTTAAGCAACGTATCGATATGTTTGTGCTTTGGTGAGCTTTTCTTGACGCTTTCTTCACATTTTTCTCACCTCCAAAAACGTATACACTTTCCAAAGAACAAGTGACTTTGTATATACTCATTTATCAAATAATTTCATCTCACATTCAATATATTTATTTTGGCATTATCAAAAACAATATAACTTATCCATTTTATCATCACAAAAAATATTCTAAGTAATCATCAAAAATACATCAAGGTTATCATCATTGCTCCTAGTGAGCCATTTGAACTGAATATATCAGGCTCAAGAGAAAAATATGAAGGCTTACTTCTCAAGGGCCCTCTAGTTGATCAATCAGTTTAACAAGATAAAAGAGTATATAATTCCTTGATCCGAGAACCTTCAGGCCCATGCTGTATCAAAACTTGTTTCAACCCTCATTGGAAACATCCCAAAAGTAATTTTAATGGAAACCCTGGATTATAAGAGCATAATCTCGCCTTTTAACGACAAAGTGATGATCTTTCAAGAGGAATCAACTACCTAGATGGACCTGATCTGTGGATACATTAAAAAGGTTATTTTACCTTCTAATAAGAATAAAACTCTTCAGATCAAGAGAAAAGCTATCAGGTTCGCTGTAATAGAAGGTGCTATCTACAAGTAAAGGGTTTGCACCCCCTATTTGAGAGACGTCGGGCCCTGTGAAGCAGAGAAGGTACTTGATTAGATGCATCAGAGGTCTTATAAAAACCATGATAGAAATAGGAATTTGGTGTACCAAGTGTTGAGGCAGGGATATTTTTAGCCTGCCATGAAACATGATGCTTATGATTTGGTTCGTAGGTGTCACACTTGTCAAATCTATGTAGATATTCTATAGTAACTCCCGAAGAACCTAACAATTTTGCTCAATCCATGGTCATTTACGTAATGAAAACTGGATCTGATAGATTCTTTTTCTACGACTAGGGCCTAAGCGAAGTATGCCATTATGGCCATCAACTACTTCATAAAATGGGTGATAGCAGAGCCCTTATCCAAGTTTACAGAAAGAATACTATTGCCTTTATATGGAAAAACATTTTCTACAGGTATAGTGTCCCCAGCATATTAATAGTTGACAATGAAAAATAGTTTGATAATCGAGAACTGGAGGATTTCTGTCAGGACTGGAATATTGATCTGAGACTCGTGTCGTTTGTTCACCCCAAAGTAAATGAATAGGTCAAAACCGTCAACAAGATAATTGAGAAGTTGCTAAAAAAGAAGTTGAAGGAGTAAAAAAGTGCTCAGGCAAATGAGCTTCCAAAGGTTTTATAAGTGTACAGAATGATGATCAAAATTGTCATAAACGAGACCCTATATCCGCTGGTTTACGAGTTTAAGGCAGTAATATCTGTCAAAATGAACATCTCAACCTTTCATACTCTCTATTTTAATAAGGAAGAAAATCAGTAGGTCATACACTTGAGCTAGACTTGTATAAAGAGACAAGGGATCATGCCTTGATAAGGATGGTTGCATACCAACAGAGGGTGTCTCAAAGCTATAACAAAAGGGTAAAGCCTCGGTCCTTTAGAAAAGGGGACCTAGTCCTCATAAGAATTACCCTTAACATCAAGATGTCAGTCGAAGGATCCTTGGACTCTAACTGAGAAAGCCTCTATTAAGTGATCTGAGTAGTAAGGTCGAGAGCTTATAAATTATCCCGATCAAACGATAGCATCCTAAAATAATCTTAGAACATAAAGATACTCAAAAGGTATTATCCCTAAAGTAAACCTTGCCTTTAGGGTAACCCAATCTATAAAAGATTTTATAAGATAGCCTCTTATAATATAACCAATGTTACTTAGAATAAAAACAAAGGAATTATGGTTTTGTCACCTAGCATCTTTCTAAGATCTTTCTTTCACTACAAGAGTAAACCCTGGCCCTCGTTAAACCTTTTTACAGACTAAGCCCTAACTCGTATCAAGCGTCTCCGTTACCTTCTCTAGTGTAATGACTAGGAATGAACCTTCACCCGAGTTATATTACACTAGTCAAGCTTAAGTCCTAACTTGCGTTAAGCATTCTTACAAAGTAAGCCCTAACCTTCGTCAGGCATCCTTGTAGAGTAAGCTTTAGCCCGTATTAGGCCTCTTTACAGACTAAGCCTTAACCCATGTCAGACTTCTCTATTACCTTCTCCTAGTGTAATGATCAGGAATTAATCTTCACCTGAGTTATATTACACTAGTCGAGCTTACACCCTAGTCCACGTTAGATATTTTTACGAAGTAAGCCTTAACCTATGTCAGACACCCTTGTAAAGTAAGCATTGATCCATAGTAGATATCTTTACATATTAAGCCCTAACCCGCGACAGGCATCTCTATTATCTT
The DNA here is from genome assembly GCA_035590515.1 of Trichilia minutiflora. Taxonomy (NCBI): domain Eukaryota; kingdom Viridiplantae; phylum Streptophyta; class Magnoliopsida; order Sapindales; family Meliaceae; genus Trichilia; species Trichilia minutiflora. The sequence goes on from JAVXUL010166814.1 coordinate 5,433, forward strand.
CTTCTAGTGTAATAACTGAGAAAAGATCTTCACCCGAGTTATATTACACTAGTCAAGCTTAATCTTTGGTCCATAATAGGCATTCTTATGAAGTAAGTCCTAACCCGCATCAGGCACCTTTGTAGAGTAAGCCCTGGCTAGTGTTAGGTCTCTCTACAAGCTAAGCTCTAACCCGTATTAGGTATCTCTATTATTTTTTTCTAGTGTAATGATCGGGAATAGACCTTCACCCGAGTTATATTATATTAGTCGAGTTTAAGTCCTAGCTTGTATTAGGCTTTTTTACAAAGTAAGTCCTAACCTGTGACAGACACCCTTATAGAGTAAACCTTAACCCATGTTAGGCCTCTTTACAGACTAAGCCCTAACCCGCGTCAGATATCTCCATTATCTTCTTCTAATGTAATAACCAAAAATAGACCTTCACTCGAGTTATATTAAACTAATCAAGCTTAAGTCATATCCCGTATTAGACATTCTTACGAAGTAAGCCCTAACCCGCGTCATGCACCCTTGTAGAGTAAGCTCTAGCCCGTGTTAGACCTTTTTATATACTAAACCTTAACCTATGTCAGGCATTTCTATTACCTTCTCTTAGTGCAACAGTTGGCCTCTAGCTCTAAAATCCTTTACACTAGTCAAGATTAAACTTTAATCCGTGGGCCAAATAGCGTATCTTAATTAACACTAAAGAGCGACAATCAATTCCTTAACCAAGCAACTCTGTTATGCTCAAAGAACATTAGTTCTCAAGCCAGACGACGATAATTAATATTCCTCCCCCTGGTTAAAGTTTTGATTCCTACCTTTAAACGAAGGTGCCAAACAACCTCCTGAGCTTGATCCTGATCCTGAGACTGTAGCTAGCACATAAGAAAAACCTTATTGATTATCCACACTAAATAATGATCTAATGCTGGGAAGATTATTGGGTAATATCAAACGTTAGAAAAAAGTGAGTTAAAAGTTATAAGAATGATAGACAAAAGTATATAAGGAATAGAAAATCCCTTCATTCATATTTGTGCCAAAAAATGACTACTGCGTTATAAACATGTTAGTATTTATAAGTCTTATATCAAAAATTACTACATAATCACACCTAAGTTAATATGAAAATGATGACTCGAGTCTACAAAAAATATGTATACAAAAACATATTAGATATACAAATATGACAATGGGGGCTACACACATTTAATATTATCCTTATAGGAATCACCCGATGAAGAGTCATAGGCTCGGGGGTCAAAGGAAACTTCTTCGTTGTTCGCTGAAACCTGAGAGCCAGATGTTCTTATGCTTACAGTAGCTATTTCGGAGAGCCCACTTGTCGCGATAGTGCTAGGGCGCTCTTCAGTCCTTTGCCTCTACTCATTAGCAGTCATATTAGTGGATTGAGTAAATATCTCAGGAGAAGTATCAGTAGCCTGCGTCTGTGAGGTACCTGGAGCTTCACATCCTAACTATTCGAACAGTCAGGTTAATCTATCTCTGGATATACCTGAAGGAAGAAGTGACTAGTTAGATCTACACCTTTATTGACTTGCTCATCGTAGTAAGACTCCAGTTGGGCTGGGACCTCCTCCATCTCCTCCTTTAGTTTCTCCAAGGTCCTTTGTACCTTCTAATATTATCCCTCCAAAGAGTAACGCACAATCAATAGATGATCATATCTTTCTTTTGTGCAGTTGAAGCTTGCATAAGCCAAGGACAGATGCTCTTTCAGATGGCCCTCCTCTGTCTTAAAAGATTGATACAGGTCATTCAATTTGTTGTTCTGACCAGTAAGCTTTCGACCTAGCCCTCTCCAACTCTTCATTTTTAGTGCTTAAGGTTTGGGTTCTCATCTCAACAACCAAAATTTTAGACTCTAAAGTTTCTCTTTCCTTGATCCACTAAGACTTTTCTTCTTCAAGGGCAGAGACCCTGGCCTTAAGCTCCTCTTTTTCTTTAGTCGTTTCCTCTCGTGCCATCATAATTTTCTCCTTGGCCCTCTTCTCTAACTTTTTCATCATCTTGAAGACCAGTCCTGGGTTAAAACTGCACTCTGTATAAATCAAGCAGATGGGCACTCTAATCCAAACAAAACAGGCGTGAGTATATGATAGATTAAACACCAGTGCAAAAAAAGTTATTGAGTTAACCATAAGAGCTTACCCTATACATCCACAAGTTCAAATAGTTAAAAACCTACCTCAGGTCTATTTCAATCATATCCCTTGCCTTCTTAAGAGAAATAACCTGTCGAGTATTATTAATTAAAGGAAGGAGATACTTGAAGTGCTTCCTTTTTCTCTTAGGGAGATCCTTTAGAAAGATTCTCTCGATCACTTGGAGGCTCTCACCTTCATCTTGGTTCCTCTCTTACTGGCTTTTCAGGCATTTTTTAGTGGCCTCTTTTCCTTCTGACCCCGAGACCTGGTCCTAATCGATGGCTTCCTTTAGACCTTGCTAGTCTTGGCCTTGGCCTGGGGTATTCTATGCCCTTGAACCTGAGGCCTGGGGGAATGATGCGTCCTTCTTATGACCTAGGGCCCTGTCTGATTGGTTGATGGAAGAGGCGAAAGATCAGATTTCTTCTTCTTCCTTGTCTCAACCTACTTCCTCACCATAGGTCTCTTCCCCTTGTCTTTAGCCCGAGCTAGGTCGATCCCCTGGGGCGACTCTTTTGAGTCTCCCCTAACTCTCTGATGGATATGCTTTTCCCTGTATAATGTTCATTCTTTTTTTCTCCCTTCTCTGAAGCCTTTTGTTGAGCCTCCTTTATTTGTTCAAGAGCCTTTGCTGAACCTTCTTTGCTGGCCCCTTTGTAGTCGGATCTTTGGCCTGGAAATCTACGGCTTTTACAACTTTAGGCATCCCCTTTGAGAGTAGACTTTTTAAAATATTGGTTACTTTATGCCTTGTATCGATCATGGACTTTTCGATCCCTATAACTACATAAAGGTAGAAGTCATGGTCATGACAAGCTGATAAGACAAAGGCAGTTGCCAAAGGGCTAGATTGAAGGATTACCTTTATTCGTCTATGCCTTTATTTTGGAGAATTTGGTCCTGGTCATCGCCTTAAACACTAGACTCGACCTCAATAACTTTTCCATGCTCAAAAGGTGTCTAACATCCCTGACCGGCAAGGATAATAATTTGTCAGCAAAAAACAAATGAACAACGAATTCATCGACCTTAGGTACTATTTACCAAGACGATAGAAAAACTATATACATGTTTCTTGGAAAGACGAAGAAATGAAACTCTGAGAGGATTCAACCTAGTCTCCATCGGACCCTCGATAATAAACCAATGATTTTTTCAGTTTTATTGCAAGAGGTGTTTTCGTTTATCTTAGACTGATCTACAAGTAATGCTACCCCAGATACTGACTTGGATTCTTTCTCAGGCAGTATAGATGTAGAATTTCATCCAGGTTGAGGGAAGGGTTACTTATATCAGTTTTCAACACAAAAAAACCAACTCAGTAGCCTCTAGTTATTGAGCATAAACTGGTAGGGAGGGATCTTAAGAGCCTCTGTCATGCCCTAACCCGTGGGTCTCACACATGACAACCGCCACATACTCCTCAGGATATATCCAATCACCATAACACACCCTGTGAACCTGTAAGGCCTTTACAAAAAATTTTTTCAAAACAGATATGTAACACTTCCAAAATAAATCCAACCCAATACCCAAACTTCAAATCATTTCAAGAACCATAAGCACTTCTATATAGAACATTTTAGTCCTCTTCCATAAACCAATCATCAAAATATGAAAGTATTAAATCTTGTACGAATCAAAAACAATATCCAAATAGTTATACATTTGTTCTCATTACATAAATAAAAATACAAATTCAAATCAGAAAACAATTCCAGTGGACTAAGACTTCTCTAAGTGAGTTGATTAGTGGAAGTATACCTGAGATCCTTTTAATCTGGAAGAATCCCCAGCACCAAGCGCTTGTTGACAATCTAAACCAGAAACTAAAGAGTAAGGGGGTTGAGTATATGGAAGTATACTCCGTGAGTGAAATAAAGTAAACATAAATAAATAAAATTTGATCTATAAATGGAAAAGCATATTCAAGATATATTACAACAGTTCGATAAAAGCAATAAATATTTCTTTTAGTTTGGAACCTCAAACCATATAGTGAAAATCATAGGGCTGACTATCTTTCTCAGAGATTATCCTGGCCCTGGGCATCCCGAGACTGTTAGTGGATTTCATATGCAAGTAAAACATACTATTTTATAAAAGATAGTTTTATATGCAAGAAACAAATTATGCATAGTTTTTTAAAAAAACATACCCGCCAATGACGTTCGTCTCAAGCAGCCACGGGATGACGTCCTTGACTAACTTGACGAGACTCACAGGTGGCAGAATCACATCTCCCTCATAATATCACAATCATCATATAACAGTCCACCTGTGCAACCTCCACTCATTTGGGTGACATCTCTCCCAAGCCATCCCTAGGCAACCACATATAACACTCACCTGGGGGTTCAGATTCCAGTTAACTCTTCCCCAGGCTATCACTATATAGCTATAACCCCAGCTCGCATGGTCGTTATCACCAATATACATATCACAATCCACATACATCAATATCAAAGTATATACATATCATAAAGTTGGACCACGACCATCATTAATGTAAACACATATATCAAGCAAATCAAATCCATCATATAAATCACATCACAGCTCAAAACTATATGAAAACATAATAATAATAGATGCATTTTCATATAAACTGCAGTATTAGGCATAATCACTTGTAAAACACTTATATATCTTTGAAATCATAAAAGTAAGTTTGAAATGAAATAACAAAAGAAGAAAACAGTCCACTCACAGCTTAAAGAGGGTATACACTCCTTATTTTCCTTCGTTACTCAGATCGATACGCGGATACCTCGTACGTGCATTGTCGCCTGATCACATATACCAAAACTTATTCAATATACATTCTAATATATGCAGGTAACTCAAATGCATGCAATGCATGCTAATCCTGAGTTTTTTCTAAAGTCAGGCAATACGCAAAATCGACTAAAACCCTCATTACCCATCTAATTACCTATATATTTATACCATGAACCCACATCGTAGCTATACTAATGTATTTCAGCTCGATTGCATAATCTAGACATACGAATTCCACGCGTTCATTGAAACAGTAATCCTAATTATTATTCACATTTGCCCATTATCTCTAAATTACATCTATGGCTTCCTAATGAGCTGATAGGTTATTCTATAATCTAACTAACATGTAATAATTATAATGTACACGTCAAAACTACCTAAATCTACTCAAATAAACAGTAAAATCCATATGAATGAAAGTTGATAAAACGCGAAATGAAATATACAGACAGGTTAGAAATGATGCTACGAACCTCGTGGTATGATTTGAAGGTTCTATAGCCTAAATCATGCTTGAAATATAAGTTTTTCATCCAAAACCTAGGTTACAAAGCATGAAAATCAAGAGGAATCAAGATGACAAACCTTAGGGCTTTTAGTAGACTACTTATAAGCTTTCCTTTTTGATGAAGATAAGAGCTTGAAACCCAGCTTCTCTCCACTTTACACCATCCTCTTGTCTTCCCCAAGGCTGGCCGAAATTCTTGAGAGAGAGAAATAGAAATTAACTAATTTTCTTGCCAAAATAATCCAAAAATAAAAATATTTCTATTTTTATTTTATTTTTTATTTATTTTAATTAGTATTTATCTAATAAATATAATAAATAAAAAGAAATAATATGATACATCAATATCATTATATGTGTATGCAATCATGCAAAGTGGACCTATGAAAATAAAACACAAAAATCAAAATAAAATCCAATTATATAATGACATGTGTAATATTTGTGGCTATTAATGAAACTAATTTTTTATTTGAGTATTTAACACTTAAATACATCATCTAATGGCCAAATTAATTAACAAATTAATTAATCTAATGGAGTATACAAAATTCATATATTTTGAACAATTACCATAATACCCTTGGTCACTTTTACACATAAAGGTAAAATGGTATTTTCTATCTAAATTAAACGCTTTAATTTAGATTTTACCATTTTATATTAAAATCATATTTCAATATGTTTGATAATCAAAATTATCAAATTTAAATATGTAATTTACAATAAATTACACACATGTATCACATTAGGGGCAAAATGATCATTTTACACTAAATGAAACTATTTCATTTAATTTTTCATCATTTTACCTTAAAATCATATTTTAACATAGTTGATAATCATTATTATCAAAATTTGACAAGTTATTTACTTTAAATAACCTTATGATATCAGTATATCATCTCTTTAACACTTTAAAGAGTGGTAAATACATATAACCGTTATACGTATCTGTCTCGACCTATTCTATATTATCATGAGGGTGCTAGCCCTATTCCGATAATATTTTATCTCTCTCTCATATGAAGAAGCTATAGAGGATCTTGGTGGATCATGAAGGTTCACCGTGACTCAATTGTGAACAGATGCCGAACATTTCAGCTCCGAACATTTCGATTGCTCGTCGACTATAGTTAGTATCTAACAATGCGTTATAGTCCCTAAGTCACGATGAAGAAGTATCTTCATCAAACTTTTCATCGATTAGACATAACATGTGAGTAATATCCTTCCATTGTTGTATCTTGATCGAGATAGGGGTTCATGGACTGTTAAAACCCTAATCTCAATACTCCTTCAAATTGTCAATCATATGTCAACATTATACGATGACCATCGACTTATAATCAAGACATCATATCAACATTCAATTAGGAACTTGACTCAGACTGAGACAACGAGAATTCTCAATCCAATATGTCAAGCTAACGGATCCCATCTTAACTATCAACCAAACACCTGTATGAACAAAGTATACCCAAATCAGCTTCTTGTACAAGGCTTGATTAGTTTTTCACGTATACACCATATAAAATACACTCATCTATACAGAGTCCGACTTCAAATATCTCAGATCAAAGGATTATGTCGTATACTATTATAATCTATTGATAAATCATTGACTACATACATACTATGTGATTCATCGATATTCAATAAATATTTTATCAACTATAAATTCACATTAATGTCCTTATGACAATACACATATTGTCAGCCTACATATATTATCATATAATATCATTAAGCGACATCTAGTATGCCTACTATATGATATGATTGCCCAATCAATATCACGTATGTAGGGAATGCTTTGATAATTGATTTAACAATTAAATAAAATTATCTGGACAATTTACATACATTCATTATTCATTTGCATGAAAAATAAAGAAAGCAGCCAACATATGTTAATAAAAAACTACTTCTTTTATTAATAAATATAAAAGTTTATACAAGATCATAAGCCCTAAAACCGACAACACGAATGATTTTTAGGGCATACACACTAACATTAATCCCTCTAAAGAGAAAAATGATAGAAAAAGAAAAAGAAGAAGAAAAAAAAAGAGGCACATAGGCAACTTGAAAAAAACCCAAGTTCAATCACATACAAAAAACCCTCAACTACTACACCTGTTGTGAAACCCGTCCCT
>JAVXUL010166825.1:0-13038 GCA_035590515.1 Trichilia minutiflora
TCAAAGTAATAGTCCTCAAAGGAGAAAATTGAAGGCAAGGGTATCGATACCGTTGGGAAAGGTATCGATACGTTTGAGTTGAGGCCAAAGGTATTGATATATTTGAAGAAGGTATCAACACCTTTTAGTTTGGGAACCCAGCAGGGTATCGATATCTTGAGTAAGGTATCGACACCTTTGTTGCGAAGGATATTTCAGATCTGCAACCCAAGGTATCGATACATTAGGACAACATATCGATATATTGTAGGCAAAAACACCAAAGGTATTGATACATTTTAAAACGTATCAACACCTTTGAGTGATTACATAACATATTTACATGGGGACAAGTTGTCTTCCTCATTTTTCTCAAATTTCACTCTCTCTCACCTCATTTCTTGACAGTAAACACTCTCTCTCACCATTAAAACTGATCTTTCCCATTTCTCCATGAAACTTCGCCATTTTAGTTCCTATGAACTGAGAATCAACATCAAAACCTACAAATCTCCTTTGATCGGAGTTTTATCTATCGGTTTGAGAGGAATCGCAAAGAATGGGTAGCGGTAAATAGTAGCCAAAAGAGGGATTCAAGCTGATCAGGGCTCTAAACTCGCCTATGAGTTTAGGTAAACTTGTTCCTCAGTCTATCTCTCTCATTTAAGCTATCATTTTATGTAAATCTAAGATATGATAATCAGGTCACTGTTCACAAAACCCTAAAATTTGGGGATTTTCTAGTTATCACTTGCATCGATAAATTAGAGGTTTTGTTAGCTAATGCTGTTGAAATTGATGAGAAATGTATATTTAGAGCAAGATTCGTGTGAGATCAGTATGTTTAAAGAGAAAAGGGTAGAGCGAGAGACAAGAGTGCGAGAGTTGCATGAGTTTGCATTGTACCATGCACGCACATTTTGTCAGATCGTGAATCCGTGTTTGTATGTGTATCCAAGAGCGACAGTCGAGACAGTCTGTTACGAGGAGGATACCGAGAGGGTGGTTTTCCACCCCAAGACTGTGAGTGAACATTCTTTTCCCTTCGCCTCATTTATTGTTCTTTATAAATGAATATAATGCTAGAGATGATAGCATGTGAATATATATGTATGGGGATACATAACTGAAATAAGGAGGCATTGGATTTAGGTTGTGTGGTGGCCGGGATGGCCCCTTATTTGTGATAGAGATAGGTTTGATGTGAAACCTAGATTTGCATGAATGTGAGGTCAGAGGCCTATTGTGCTTATGCTTGATGATATTGTGATTTTAAGGCCGAAGGCCATTTTATTTATATATATGTGTAAAGGTGGCATAGTTGAGTGTAATGACCGGGGTGCCATATTTGTTGATTTGGCTTTATGAGCCAGCATGTCTTGTTTATTATTTTGGCCTGATGAGCCAATAGTTATTTGATTTGCCCTGATGGGCCATTGATTTCGATTTATGATTTTGTGTACCATGTCAATTACTATCTATGGGTGAGGATTAATCATACAGCTCTTCGAGAGTGGGTGGGATCCAATAGACCTAGGGGTGAGGATTGTCCATATAGCTCTTTAAGAGTGGGTGGGATCCAATAGATCCCGAAGTGTGGATTGGTCATACAATCCAAGATGGGATAGGTGGGATCCACATATCCAGGCTAAAGCATGCTAGCTTTATTCTGTTATATTAGATATGGGCACACATCCCCAACCAGGTTTGTAGATCGACCATATAGCTCAGATGGAGTGGGTAGGATCCTATAGACTGGGGGGCTATACATATTTGAGATTAAATTGATTTTTTTAGACATGTTTATAATGCCACATTTACTATATTTGATTTGTATGATTACGAGGGTGTTCCGTAATCATTATTTAAGGCTCTAATTTCTGTTTTGTTTATTTGTTTACTCACTGAGTATTTTTTCAAATACTCACCCCTCACTTTTCATTTTAGGTTAGTATAGTCGGGCGCGACATAGCATAGTTAAAGCGAGACTTTAGCACAGTTTTCAGGTACTCGACTCAGGATTTTACATTATGGTCCACTATATGTAAAAACATTTGTAATAGAGTGATTTGATGTATTTTGAGAAAATACATATGTGATGTGTATATGTTTAAAAAAAATCTTTCATTTTATATTATTTTATGTTATTTTTGAAAATGAGTTTGAAAACAGGTATTAATACCTTGCGGGTTCTAGGAGTGCATTCTAAGTGATAAGATGTGTTCTTGGGATTCGCGGCGATTGTCACGTGGTCGACTAGGGTCGAGGCGTGACAATCCAAGCATCATGGAAGCTTGAAGAAACCAATTTCTTCTTTGAGAAAAACGAAAAACTATGTTTTCCATTTCCTTCTCTTTTTGGCTTATGAAAACATCAACAAAGAAGACAAGCTTTTCACATTTTTTCTTTTATATTAATGAATTGATAATTGTCAAAAATTAGTCAATCAGACCAATTGTAATTTGTCAAAATAAAATATTTTATTAATAAATAATAAAAAGATAAATACACATTATATTAATGCTTGACAACTAAGCATATAATTAATAAATAAAATGAATTATGAAAAAATCTAAATATAATAATTTACTAAAAGGTCCATTAACAATTATCAAAATGACAAATTCATAAAATTTATAAAATAATCAAATTACCCTTGGTTACTAATTTATTTCCTTAACTATTAAAGAAACCAATAATTAATAACATTAATTAACTCATTAATTAATATTATATTTATATAAATTTTCAAAATCCATATTTATGATATAATTATCAATTAACCTTGGGCAATTATTTATTTCCTTAACAATTAAGAAAATAATAATTAATTCAAATTAATAAATAATTAATTAATTTGATTTAATACTTTTACAAATCAATAGTAACAATTACCAATTAATTATGGATAATTGTCAAAATAATAATTAAGTATATTAACTTACAATAAGTTATAAATATACTTATTTATCATATATATGTTATTTGGCCTTTAATTTTTCCGGATGGTACTACCCTCCTTTCTGAATAATTTTCTCTATCAAGAATAACTTCCTAATGCATAAGAATTTTGATGTGACCATCAAGGCTTATGGTGAATTAGCTGTGAGTTGTTCCCAAATAATTCAGAACTCAATGACTATGATTGGTATCTAACAATATATCATAGTCCCTAATTCACAATGAAGTAATTCTTCATCAAACCTTGATTGTTTGTACGTACCATATGGGTAATATCCCTCTATTGTCATATCCTGATCAAATTAGGGTTCATGAAATGTCAATACCCTAAATGTGATCTTTTACGAATTGTCGATCATTATGTCTTGAACATACCACCATAAACTCCTTCATGTGGATTTTATTTAGCTCCGGCCATATACTTAGCTTCAGACATTTATCGACACTCGTATAGGAACTCGAACTGAAACAAAGTCAGCGAAACTCTCAATCTCGTTTTACGAGCCAACGATCCCTTCTTGATCATTAACCAAACTCTTATATGAACAACGTATAACTAAACTAGCTTCTCATACAAGATATGGCTTGTCCTTTACTTAGACACCATATGAACTATATATATGCATCTATACAAGGTTCAATTCGGATATCTCAGATCAATGGATTACATCACACACTAGTATAATCAATTGATAAATTATTGACTACATGCATATCATGTGATTTATCGATGATTAATCATGTTCGATAAACAGTTTATAAACTATAAATCTATACTAATGTATTTTTAACAATACTCATATTGTCAGCCTACTTATATCAGCCTATAATATCCTTATACGACATTCAATATGCCTACTTTGTGGTATTGATACCCAGTCAAAACCACTTATGTAGAGAACAAGTTTGATAATTCTAGTTAACAATTAACAATTATCAGGACAATTCACACACATACCTTATTATTTAGCATGATATAATAAAGAAAGCAACATATATGTGTGAATAAAGAATCATTTCTTTCAATATTATTAAAATAATAATCTCAAAAACTAATGACACGAATGGTTTCTAGGATATACACTAACAATCTCCCACTTGCACTAAAGTCATTCGTGTGATATCATATATTTATCTTTACAAGATATTAGTCCAATTACTTCGGTGTCATCGCTCTAGTTAGTGGGTCAGCAACAATATTTGCTAAATTTGTTTTCTTTATCAATATCTCTTTTACAAGAGTAAAAGTATATAAATATACCCAAAGATCATGTAAACATATTATGCAATTTTTTCAAAAATTTCAAAAATATTTAGATGTATAATATATACCTAGCAATCTGGGAAGCCTAACCATTTTCGACTGGCCTCTAAGGGTATCCACCAACCAAGTGGATGAAGATGGTTCCTTAGGATGATTAGAAGACTAAAGAAAAGAAGGAAGCTTTACAAAGCAAGCTTGCAACCTTTACAAGCTTAGGAAGCCATAAACACCTTTATCCTTTCCTTTCATTTTTTCCCTTTTTGTTTTCAAAAGAACAAAGTTTTTCTTCCTCTTTAGAGTCTCACATCCTAACAAACTCAGCAGCAAAGAGAAGCAAAAACAAATGTTTTCCAATTTAAAGAAGAAGGCCTACGGGAAGAGTGGAAGAAAGCTTGGGAAAAAAAATATCAAAAAGTCATCATTTACACCTTTTCCACCAATCATAATAAAGCACTTCGTTTATTTTTGATTGGTAGAAACCAAAACTTATCAAAACCAATTAATAATAATAATAATAATAATAATAATAATAACAATTATTATTATTATAATAATTATTATTATTATTATTATTATTATTATTAATAACAATTATATATATAATAATAACTTTTCTATTATCAAATATATATATATGGTTTTAGACTTATTCTTTAATATAATATTAAAGAATAATCTTAGCCATTTAATAAATAATGGATTGACAAAAATTAATCTCATATTAATTATCATTAGTATTACACGGTCCCGTTTGTCAACCAAAAAATTCATTTGATTAAATAATAATTATTTAATCATTAACAAATAAATCAATTTATTTATTAACATATATATATATTTGTATAATATCTTTTCTAGTCTCCTAAATAGTCGTAAATCATATTTACGCTATTTTTTAATAATTAGAACATTTTTTGAGCCTACGGGTGCTAGCATATCACTGTCGAAAAATTTATTCTTTACAATAAAGAAGAAAATCAACTTCTGATTAATAAATTAGAGTAATTGATTATAAATAACATTAACTAATTTAATAATAATTATTTTATCCATCTTCATCTTTTTGATTATAGAGTGTGACCTTCTAGGTTCACCGTGTAAAACCAGTCCCTTAGCATTATGGGCCTAATAATAAATTCCTCAAGAGTTTCTTTACATATCGTCATGTTTAGATTATGCACGAGAGGGTATAAAACTTGAAGAATGTGTCTTGAGTAAGATTATGCTATAGGATATGAGCTTATAAGAAAGAACTGGATTTTTGACCTAAAAATAATCTCCAATTGAAAAAAAGTTCTCTATTGTTTTTATAGAGCTCGAAGAGAGATTTCTATTGATATATTATGGGTTCCAAGTAGATATCTGAGCTAAAAATTATAGCCAATTGAAATTGTAGTCCTTGGAAGGAGGACCAGAATCAAAAGTATTGATACGTTAGGGGAAACGTATCGATACGTTGAGATTGAGGCCAAAGGTATCGACACCTTTGATCGATTTCACAGCCTATTTACATAGGGAAGGGGGATCGTCTTCCCCATTTTAAATTTTTGATTTCTCTCTCTCTATTTTTTACAGAACCATTCTCTCTCAACTCTCAAAACTGATCTCAGCCATTCCTCACCAAACTCTGCCATTTCAGTTCCTATGAACTGATAATCAACACCAGAACTCAAAAACCTCCTCTGATCGGAGTTATACTCGACGGTTCACGAGGAATCATGAAGAAAGGGTGACGATAAACAGTAATCGAGCAAGAAAATTGAGCACAAAGGGACTCAAAACACTTCTACCATCTTGGGTAAGTTCATCCCTAAGCTCGTTACTCCATTTTAAGCCTTCATTATGCATAAATCACAAGAATAGGTTTTAGGGTTACTATTTTTAAAACCCTAAAAATTGGGGGTTTTCTAATTTGTCATTGGTATCGATAGATTAGAGGCCTTTGGTAGCTAATGGTGTTGAAATTGATAAGATAGACGAGTTAAAGGAGCGGGGTTATGAAGGGCAGTATGTTTATAAAGAGAAAGGTAGAGAGAGAGAGAGGAGTGCAAGATTACATGAGCATGCATTACATCATAGACGTACATTTAGTCAAATCATGAATCTGTGTTTGTATGTGTATACAGGAGCAGCAGCCGAGACGGGAGGATCTTCGCTGCAAAGAAGATATCGAGAGGGTGGTTTCCCACCCCAGGACTGTGAGTGGACACGTGTTAGGAAACCGGAATCATACAAGCAGCGGAAAAAATAAATTTTTTGATTCCCTCTCAGGATCCATACGATAAACCTATTGCATTTAATATTATGAATCTGAATATTCATACCTTTTGTGCGATTTGATGATGAAGAACCACAAAACGCAAACGAACTCTACGTCTCTACGGTATCCACACAATCGAGATGATTAAAGACGAGTGCTAGCTCTTATTGTGTGACTCTTTGTTTTGTTCCTATTGCATTTTTCTCCTTCTTGCAAAAACGAGTAGAAAGAAAACCTAGGCAATCACCAACCCTATAACGCAAATAAAGCTCCTGTTATATTGCGTTTTAGGGTTAGGGTTAATGACATAATAAACCCAACATATATGTTAGGCTTGACCTTACTATTAAGGCCCAATCTATTTAATAAAGCTTAAATCAACATCTCAAGAAGAACACATTAATTATAATAAAAAAAATTTCTAGACCAAGTCAATGTGTCGTTTTCATTAAAACACATTAATAAGTGATCAAAATCACTCAAAACGCGAGTTGGGATGCTCAGGGGCGCGCCTAGGTGTAGCAGGTAGGCATGGATGGCGAGGTATGATGCTCAAGCTTGAGCAGGAGGAGAGGCCATGCGCCCGTTCTCTAACAGGGGGATGGGTGCGTGTGGCGAACGCACCAGGCAGAAAAAAAACAGGGACTTGGCCCCTCTGCACCTGAATTTGCCAAAATTTTTCCTTGTATTTTTAAATATTTTCAAATCAAAATCAAGCCTACACTTCATAACATATCAAAATATTTGTTAAAAAAGCCTAAACACATCAACAACCCCACTTGGTATACAAAAACACTTAATAAAGTCAAGTGTGTACCAATGTGCCACCTTTGCACCTTATTGAGTTCCAAACTCAATTTTTTTTTTCATTTTTACCAACTCAACCATCATTCCTAAGATTTCATTATTATATAATATATCTTAAAAATATCATGAAAGTGGTAAAAACCATTTTTATTCCATAAAAACCAAGATGATACTAAGCATGCCCTAAATGAGCACCAATTTGTGTTTTCACTAAAACCACAAGTATTTAAACAACCAAATCATAAACCTATCATGCTCTGATATCACTTGATAGTTCTATAGCCTAAATCATACATAAATTGTAAGTTTTTGAGCAAAAACCCTAGGCTAGAAAGTATGAAAATCAAAGGTTTTTAAGATTAATTATCTCAGGGCTTTAGTTGCTCTTGTTGCAAGCTTTCAAAATTTGATGAAGCCACGAATCAAAAGCATGAATCCTCTTTATTTTACACCCATCCTCTTTTTTCTTCCTTGGTGGCCGAAATATAGAGAGAGAGATATGAAAAATCCTAATTTTTCTTGCCAAAAATTAAATAAAAATATATATTTTTATTTTTTAATTATTTAAATCAATATTTATCCAATAAATACAATAAAATAATTGAAACTTTGTGTAATACAACCATACCCATCTTTGTAGGATGCAACCAAGCCATTTGGACCAATTAACAAATGACATATGAATGATTATTCACAAAGTACCATTTGTCAACATATTAACCATTAATATTGAATATTTATCTAAATATTTAACAGTTAAAGAAATTAGATATATGGCATCATAATTAACCTTTTAATTAATATTTTGAATTTTTAAAAATCTAAAATCATGGTACATTTACTATAATGCCCTTGATCACATTTACACATAAGGGTAAAATGGTCTTTTCTATATAAATTAAACACTTTGATTTAAATTTTATCATTTTATATTAAAATCATATTTTATATGTTTGATAATCAAAATTATCAAATTTAAATATATAATTTATAATAAATTATATACATGTATCACATAGGGACAAAATGATCATTTTACACTAAATGAAACTATTTTATTTCATTGTCACCATTTTGCCTTAAAATCATATTTTAACATATTTGATAATCATTATTATCAAATTTGGCAAGTTATTTACATTAAATAACTTTATGATATCAGTATATCATTTCTTTAATACTTTAAAGAATATTCAATACGTATAACCATTATGCATATTGATTTCGCCCTTTTCTATATTATCATAAGGGTGCTAGCCCTCTCCCGATAATAATTTAATATTTCTCTCATATGATGAAAGAGGATCTTGGTGGACTATAAAGGTTCACTGTGACTCAACTGTGAACTGATGCCGAATATTTTGACTCCGAATATTTTGATTGCTCAACAACTATGATTAGTATCTAACAATGTGTTATAGTCCCTAAGTCATAATGAAGAAATATCTTCATGAAACCTTTCATCGATTGCACGTAACGTGTGAGTAATATCCTTCTATCATTATATCCTGATCGAGATAGGGGTTCATGGACTGTCAAAGCCCTAATCTCAATACAACTTCGAATTGTTGATCATATGTCAGTATTATGCTGTGGTCACAGACTTATAATCAAGACATTATATTGATATTCAATCAGAAACTTGACTCGGACTGAGGCAACAATAATTCTCAGTATAATATGTCAAGCCAATAGATCATTTCTTGACTGTCAATCGAACACTTATATGAGTAAAGCATACCCAAATCTGTTTCTTATACAAGGCGTGATTAACCCTGTGCATATACATTATATAAAATACACTCATCCATACAGAGTTTGATTCTAGACGTCTTAGGTCAAATGATGACGTTGCACACTATTACAATCTATCGATAAATCATTGACTACATGCATACCATATGATTCATAGATATTCAATTTTGTTCGATAAATAGTTCACCAACTATAAATCCACACTAATGCCCTTATAACAATACACATATTGTCAGCCTATATATATTATCATATAATATCATTAGGCGATATCTAGTATGCCTACTAATGATATTGTTATCCAATCAATACCACATACGTAGGGAACGATTTGATAATTTATTTAACAATTAAATAAAATTATCTGGACATTTACATACATTCTTCATTCATTGCATGAAAAATAAAGGAAGCAACAAACGTATGTAAATAAAGAACTACTTCTTTTATTAATAAATATAAGATTTACACAAGATTATAAGCCTTGAAATTGATAATACGAATGGTTTTTAGAGCATACACATTAACACGTCCGTAGAGCTTCTTTATGATAATCTGCTATTAGATTTTTCTCCATGGGATAACCTTCACCTTATTGAACTGCTTTA
This sequence comes from Trichilia minutiflora, assembly GCA_035590515.1. Taxonomy (NCBI): domain Eukaryota; kingdom Viridiplantae; phylum Streptophyta; class Magnoliopsida; order Sapindales; family Meliaceae; genus Trichilia; species Trichilia minutiflora. The sequence continues at coordinate 9,635 of JAVXUL010166825.1, forward strand.
TGATCTATTAGACTTTCATTTCTAGGAAAATCTTCACCTTATAGAGTTGATTGATAATAGCATACTAGATGTCTTTAAATTGGATACTCGATAGCCTATTAGATTTTTATACATTGGATAATCCTCATCTCGTCGCGTAGTATACTCAAAAATCGATCCATACGATCTAAATCAAGAAAGATGACTTAAAAGCCTAAAAAATCAAATAAAACCATGGCATTCAAGGCCATATTCATGAAAGCTAGTGCTCAAGCCAAATCAACAATAAAATAAAAACATTGGCTCTCCGATCTCAATCCACATTTCCAAAATTATAATATGTGTGTATTTATATATACTTCATCCTCAATATCTATATCAAACAAGATAATAATGACTAATGAAATCAATTCACATCGGTCTCCGATCGTCATTATATAAACATACAAGCATGTCCCAGGTATATAAAATCATTATGAAAATCATTACCTAAATTTATCATAAACAAGAGACCTTCCTGATCACAACACAACGAAATCTAATGCCTTCTCAACATGATCATATGAAAGTTTCTATTTCTTTATAAACATAAAAGTATACTTTTAAATAATATTTTAAGAAGGATAAAAAGCAAATAAACATTCACTCACTTTAAGACGGGAAAGTATTTTCTCGATGTCCCTCTTGCGATGGGGATTCTCTAATCAAAGCTTCCGTGTCTATAAACAGGTATTCATAAGGTTCAACACTTTTCACACAATATGCTCATATTATGTAATGGATAATGCACATGATTATAAGTCTAATCACTGTAATGATTTCAATTACTCAATTATTATATATGCAATTCTTTCTGCCCCCTATTTCTTTCTCTCTCTCTTTTCATAGCTAACCCTCTAGCTATCCTTATTCTCACTTATCAACGAATCATTCTAAAGTTTCTCAAAACCATGACATACTTAAACATCATATTTTATCAATTTAATCAATAAACTGATTATGCCTAAAAATCTAGAGTTTTGAGAATAGTAACCTAACTATCTTTTTCTTGATTTATGCTCAAGGATAACTCAAATTATAGAAACAAGCTAAGGGTATACTTACCCAAGCTAGTAGATATGTTTTAAGCCTCTCTTTGTTTGATTTCACCTCTTGACTACTATTTATTACGTTTCTTCTCTCCTGATTTTTTTCAAATCATCAAGCAGAACTTCGATTAAACAATGTTCTTGAGCTCTAATGTTCATTTACTAGAAAATCCAAACGAGAATCGCAAGGATTGGTAATGATTTGAGTGAGATAAAGTTTGGGTATAAGAGTAAAGAGAATAGGTTCAGACGAGAGAAAAAAGAAGAATGGGAAATATGAGCCTCGATCTCTAATATATATAATGAGCCATGAACTAACCAAAATATCCCTTAAAGTCATGCAAAAATGTTCGATGTATCTCCAAGTATCGATTCTTTTGATCAAAAAGGGTCATCTAGTTCACCACATATTCAAGTATCAATACCTCTCCTGCAAGTATCAATACTTTTCTCCAAAATGATTATTCAAAGTTCGTCTTGTGTACTAAAGTATTGATACTTTTCCTTCAAGTATCGATACTTAGCTTCACTGTTTATAATAACTTCCAAAGTATCGATATCTTTCTGAGTAGTGTATTGATACTAGGGGCCTTCACTTTTTACTATAGCTCTAAGTATCAATTTCTCAACCTCAATGTATTGATATTTAGGCTCTACTATTTAATATAATCATAGAATATCAATTCTTTTCTAATAGTGTATCGATACCTTCCACTTGTGCACAATATGACGATGCTCACGTTATCAAGTATCGATACTTTTGGGTAAAGTATCAATGCCTTTTGTTTTGGGCACATCGTGATGAGATTTACATACCCTAGTATCGATACTTTCATGGTAAGGTATCAATACTTGCGATCTTCTAGTGCCAAGTATTGATACTATAACTTATGCATATCAATACTTAGCCCTTTTTTTACTCACCTAAGAATTATTACTATAAATGACCATAACTTAGAGCCTACTTCACCTTATGAAACTCATAATATATTAACAGAAAGTTGTCTTCAAACTCTACAAAAATGAAAAAAAAATTCTCAATTAGAGATAATTTTAAGGTTAAAAATTCAATTTTTTCTCATCAACTAATATTTTTCACAATATACCTCCTCAAAAGCAATTTCAAATTATCACACCCTTTAATGCATAATCTATATGAAATGACATGTGCACAATTACATAAAAAATTACTATAGTGGCCATACACTCAAGGAATGGAGCATACATAATTAATGTACTTACCTAAGCTTGAAGATGATTATAGAGCTCTTTTTTACTTGATTTCATCTTTTAGTTACTATTGATCCAAAGTCCTTTCTCTTAATTCTTTTCGAATCGATGACCAATACTCTGATTAGATGATGATTCCAAGCTTTGGTTTTAATTCTTCAAGTGATTCGATGAAAAACAAGGAAGATTGATGAAGATTTGAGTGAAAATTAGTTTTAGATTTAGAATAGAGAGAAAAGCTATAAAGAGGAGAAAGGAGAAAAATAGGGAAGATAAGCCCTTATTGTTTATAAATAAGCAGCTATAAAATGATCAAAATATCCCCCAAAATAACTTATCAAAGTCCACCTTACATCCCAAAGTATTGATACTTTTCTTCCAAATATCGAGACTTTTGTCAAGAAAGTATCAATACTTAGCTCGAAGTATCAATACTCGAATTTCACCAGACTGTTGTAACTGTAATATATATATCCCTTTTTAATATGTATCAATACTCCCTTTATATGTATCGATACTTTTTCTCTTATGTACTAATAACTTTAACCCTATGCACGGAATTGATGAAGTTTACCTACCCAAGTATTGACACTCTTCATAAATGTATTAATACTTCTAACTTTTAAAAACAAAGAATTGATGTCTTTTAGATATATATCGATATTACCCTCTATATAAATCAATAGTTTAACCCATGCATATTGATACTTGTCCCCCTTTTTCACCAACTAAAGGTCGTCACTTCTTATACTCATAACTTATTATCCAGAAATCCTTACAGAACTTATAATGTATTAATAAAAAGCCCTATACGAGCTCTACAAAAATGATAGGCAATAATTTTTCAATTGAAATCAATTTTGAGATTAAAAATTCAATTCTTTCTTGCTATAGAGCCATTTAACATCACACACCTCCTCTATAATAGAATTTCAAATGATAAACTCTCCAATGCCTGAACTATATGTAATGACATACACATGTATGCACAAGAAGAAATTGTCATATAACCTTTATACTTAAAGAACAGGGTTGATGAGTACATAAAAGTGTATGTGTATTAAGGGTTAAATTTATCATTTTACACTTAAAGTATGATTATCTCTC
>JAVXUL010166836.1:0-13038 GCA_035590515.1 Trichilia minutiflora
TAAAGTAGCCTGAGGATGGACCTTGAGTAGGCCACCCAGGTGAGTGTGTGCCAGATTGTGATTATCTGGAGCTGTATACTTATAGAGGACAGTCACGAGTGTCACCACGTGACTACTTGACAGCCAACATCAGTGGTGGGCTTATTTTCTAACTGAATCATGCATTGTTTTATTTTCTGCTTTTAAAATATAGTTTTTAACCAGCATATTTGATCTGCATATAAAACCCACTGATGATTCGGGATTACGCCTGATCAGCGTAATTACTGAAAGGTTGGCTACGCCCAATGATTTGCTCAATATCTGATGGGTTTTGATTTGGAAATCAAAAAGATATTTTAAATGTGCCTTCCTTATAGAGTTTTCATTTGAATAAATATTCTTGTTAATAATAATGATGTTTATATTTCTTATTCTTATGTTTTGTTATTTAGTTTTATCGTTTTTATTCCCTCACTGAGTATACGCCAATATGCTCACCTTTTTCCCCTACTCACAGGTTTAGCACAGCGGTAGCGTGGCTGATGGTGATTGCATCGGAAGCGGATCTTGTAGGTATTGATCCTATTCTTTACTTACTCTCACTGCATGAGTCCACTGGAAGCGTCATTTATTTCTTATTGTCTCATGATTGTATTCAGGATTATGGAATTTTGATGAAAAATGTAATATCATAGTTTGTAATGAAATATTTTTATTATTATTATTTCATATTTAAATTTGAAAATGATGTATGATTTTATTTGATGGAATTGATAAAAATTTTGAAGTGTTTGAGTTGCTTTTGAAAAGTAGTTTGGGAGTTTGGAAGAAATTTTATTGGAAGTGTTTTATAGTTGTTTATGATTTCAGTCTTACAGGTTCTTAGTAAAGGAATGCTTATTAGGAATCTGTGGCGGTTGTCACAGATGAGACCCCCAGATCGGGATGTGACAACTTAGATTATGCGATAAATGATGCATATATTTCTCTCTCTGTACACACAGCTAAGGAAACCCTCTGGTTGTTTTCGTCCTCACTCCACATTGGTTCATTTTCCACCTTTTCAACACTACAACATATTTAAATACTCCAATTTGTTAATCCAATTATCATATTGGATTTTGTCCAATTTCTAGGAGTTTTGAGAATAGTAACCTAGCCATTCTTTTTTATTCATGCTCAAAGGTAGCTTAGAATTGGAAAATAAAGTGAGAAACAAACTTACCCAACTAGTAGGTATGTTTTGATCTTCTCTTTACTTGATTTTCTCTTCTTGGTTACTATTTATCCGCATGCCCTCTCTCTAGATTCCTCTTGAATCATCGAGCAAAACCTTGATTAAAAAAGGTTTTCGAGTTTTGGTGTTGATTCTAAAATCATTACAAGAAGAATGATGAATTTGATAGAGATTTGAGTGAGAAATGTTTTTGATAGAGAGAGAAGAGAAATTGCAGAAACTGGAAAAGAAAAGGAAGAAGAGAAAGAAGAAAGAAATGGGGGAGACGAGCGAATGACTTGTGTATAAAGGCCCTAAAATGATCGAAATGCCCTCTAAATTACGACCTCTAAGCTCGTCACGTCTCCAAGTATTAATACTTTCTGACGAAAATAATCATTTACGTTTTTCTCGTCAATGTATCAATACTTCAATCAGAAAGTATCAATACCTTCCTTCGCAACGTCACAAAGTATCGATACTTCAATTCTAAGTATTGATACTTTCTATCGAATATGGATTCCAGGTCCAAGAGTGTTTTGAGTATCGATACTTTAACTTTACTATTCATCAACACCGGAAAGTATGATACTTTTCTCCTTAAAGTATCGATACTTCGGTTTTACTGTTCATAAAGTATCGATACTTCCCTCCTTACGCTTGAGTATCAATACTTCCTGCAAGAGTGTCGATACTTCTTGTTCTCCAGTGCCAAATATCGATACTTCAGCACTCAAAGTATCGATACTTATCCTATTTTCTCAATTTAAGATCGTAACTTTAAACGGTCATAACTTTAAATGGTCAAAACTTTTGATCCAGACATTCTTACAGAATCTGTAATATATCGATAGAAAGCTCTGTCCAAGCTCTACAAAACCGACGAAAACATTTTTTAATTGGAGATGATTTTGGAGTTAAAAATTCAGTTCTTTCTCGATGAGTTATTATTCTCCACTACACATCTCCTCGTAAATACTTCTACACTTTCATACCCTCTAAATATATGTTCCCTACCCAATAACATGCATAAAAATTCATGAGGGATTTACTATAATACCCATAAACTTAAGAAACGGAGTTCACATTATTATTATTATTATTATTAATTAAATATTATTTAAATAAATATATTAAAAATTATTTTATTATTATTTTTGTATAAACAGTAATACAGATGAACAATTTTTCTTTTGTTATAAGTTAATAAGAGTATTTTTATTTATCAATAAAAAAATAAGTTATTTTTAAATAAGATTTTGTTAGGTAGATATTTTTGGATTTTGATTACCAACAATAGTTAGTTTTGAGTAAATTCCTTCTATTATCTATTTTCAATCCCATCCTGTGAACAAACCCAGGAACTTTCTACGTATAATTGATTAGATTGAATAGCCTGACATTGGGTTTTATGTACCTACCCATTATGCTAGATTATGGTTCTCAAAACTATGAGCACGAAGCGAAAAATGTTTTTATGAGAAAAATTGTCTTGGGCGAGTAAAATTTGTTTTGCAATCTTTTTTGTTCATTTGGTTGGAGAAACGGAAATTTCTTGCGGAAATTCCCTAAGCTTAGGTTAGTTTGCTCGAAATTTAGGTATGGGATCAGCAAAAAATAATGGATGTAATGAATAGTATTTTTTACGCTGGTGTTAATTGGTTCCTTTTTGTTACTTACGTGATTACAAAGCTGTATGTTCATTTGTGTTGATATTTTGCTTCTTGTTAATTGCAGACTTGCCCTTTGTTGCTTCGAGTTTTCACTAAGGTTTGTACATCTTTTAATCAACTTTTCTTCTTTCTGAGTTGAACTCCCTTTAGTCACCTTGTTTTTGTATATTGTCTATGTTTGTTCATTGTCATAAAATTGTCTTTTCTGACCCTAAAACTGAAATATCATTTGGTCTAGAATCGATGTGTATTCCACAGGGAGCAGAGACAACTAAAAGCTGCATGAAAGTCGTCATCTAGGATGATTCATTTAAAGAGTGAAGAAGGACCCTGGAAATTTTTTTGCTAGGGTGGTTAAATTATTGTAATTTCCTAAATTTTTAGATTATCTCGGGTTTGGCAGTCCATGCATGTATGTGTGAAGGTGTAGCTCTTAGCAATGTTAAAAACTTTCCATTTCGCAGACACACTCTAACTGTAACTTGCATTTTGATAGTATTGCAGATTGGAGGTCATCATACTGCAGAAGACTTTGCGGTCGGAGGCAGGGAACCCAATGACGAAGTTCAAATTTATACATGGAAAGATGCAACTCTCCGTGAATTAACCGATCTTGTACATGGTGCTTCTGTCCATTCATAATCATATGATTCATTCTGTTTGTGTTGCAGGTGATTACTGAATTCTGGTTCTCTATAGGTTAAAGAGGTTGCTCCAGAGGCAAGGAGAAGAAATGCAAAATTATCTTTTGCTTTTGTCTATCCTGATAAGCGTGGTCGGTTTGTGTTGAGACAGGTAATTGCTACTGTTTATCTTTTGGAGATCATGTCTATTTGTTGTTTAATTCAAGTGCAGACAGATGAAATCATCTGATGATTTACTTGCTATTATGGTCCTCATCTTTGTATATGGGAAGAGCAGTTTTCTGTATCGGTTCTATTTAATTCTATGTTGTTTTAGTTTTTGGTATTTTGTCCATCATGCGTGCTGAAAACGAATGTAAAAGAGGGGGGTTAAAAGTTAATGAATTTCTATTCGTTTTTTTTTTTCTCTGAGATTCTGGTTTAGCATATAGATGTATTGTTTGTAACACACCACACCACTCGATTTGTTCCTAGGCATGGAATTTCCCATGGCACTGGTCACCTATAAGAACCTCTGAGCATATATTACTCCTTTCCTTTGATAGGCAAGAAACACATTACCTATAATAGCTTATGCACATAAAATATTCCTTGAGTAATAGGTATGAATCACCTTAAAAGAGATTCAACTCTGGTCCGTCTTTGTTAACTTGTATGTACATGCACACATTCACTTTTGAGTACTAAAATCAATCTTAATTCGCCTAGACTGAGTACTAAATCAATTTAAATTCACATGTATCTCTCTGTCTTTTGAAGGTGGGAATGACACATTCTTATGGAAATGGCAGACGACTTGATGATAGTAAGGTTTTGGCTGATCTTAGCTTTGAGGTTGATCACATATTTATACCAACAGTTTCAACTGATATCTTCAATTCACATATGTTCATCCTATTTTTGTAGTTTTTTCACGTAGATTGGAGATTACTTGGATGTGGCAATCTTTTAGTGGAAAAGATTGTTGATGCTTCAAGAGAGATGTTCTTCAGTTGGCATTGTCACGTGTTTCCACTGGTTGGAGGGTCTTTCATGCACTCAGCAAATATTTAGTTGTTCTGATGTCCATTCGCAAGATAGCACGTGCCCATGTCATTTACTTTGGCTACGTTTGAGAGCCTTGGTGGGGAATGTATGTTGTAAGGAGGTGATTGTTGAATCAATTTTTGTTCTTGTGTATTACCGTGAAAACAAAATTTGATCGATGGATTTAAAATTTTTTAACTTAATTCCATTAACGAATTCACTAAATTCGTCAAAAAGAGGTTACATTAGAAAATAGATTGGTTTTTGAGCAGCCATAAAACATTACTGCAGCAAAGTTAGCTTCTAGATTAAAAGAAAAATGCCTAATTGGAATTAACTATCAATGTTTAACTCAATAAGAATAGCATTAGCGTCCAAGTAAGGCACCTTCATTCTTCAGTATTAGTTCGTCAACAGATGCTAGTAGTGCTGCACAATGACTGCTTCAAATGATTTAGTGACGAAAACAAAAAGGAAACACTCGGCATCAAAAGCATACTTAAATGGTCTTGGTTTGTGATACGACAATAAAACTGTAGGTCTTGGTATTACATACAATATGATCAATTGTTTCCTCTCCCCCCGTGAACATGCCTGCCTGCTACAAGTGTATGAACGAATTACCTATATTTACAAGTACGATATCCACAACTTACAACGAAGATACGCCCCAGAGTGAAGCACACCATGAATTCTTATTTTTACAGGTAGTAACCATAGATCTACATAATTTGACACTCTTAACTTCAACTTCAAGAGTTTGTAAAAGTCGAGCAATTTGCTAATGGTTGCCCTTGTATTTAGCCGCTATTGTTTCATAAATTATTGTGTCAATAACCGTAACACAAACATTTAAACTAAATTAAATCTTCCAGAACAGAATAAAACATCTCAAGTCAAGACTGGAACTAGGCATGCAACTTAAGGGAGATGGGCGAAGCTACTCTTACATCTGATAGTAAGCTGCAAGAGTAAGTGCAGGGTGCATGCCAGTATGGAGTGCATGTTCTTTGCATTTGTTCTGATCAAAAACTAGCATTTAGATTCTTAATCAGCCTAAATGTTATACTTGATCAATTCAAAATTGGAAACAAACTAGTGCAAAAACATAAATATCATGAGAGGCAGGATTGTGGGGTTTGCAGGATATATACCTCCAATCAAGCTTCACTTCCTTCTGGTAATGTAATAAATCGTGTTCTTGAATCATACACCAATGTAGTTGCACAACTGAAGTAGGAAGCTTCTAAAAGTTAAAAAAAGAAAAAGAAAAAAGAACAAAGCACATCTTCTAGATGAAAGATCAAAAGTTGTTGCAGCAACATAATTAATGCAATACCACTGAATAAGCCAATGAATTTGATAAAGCACAAATTTAAACTTACTTTGAGCATTTAAGAGTATTGGTGGTTCCACCACTAGAAATTGAAAGGATGGTCCCAAAGAAAGAAACATTCTCTGTACCACAGTTTGGACAGGGGCCCTTCAAAGTAATATTATACATCAGTAAAGCAGTTAAATACGATATCATGTATTTATCCAAGATAAAACTCATAGATAAGTCAAAAGTTCTACCTTCAAGATCAAAGAATCTTTCACAATCAATTTTGTGAGTGATTGAGCTAACCAAACTAAGAGAGGCACCGCCGCAAACCATGTAAAAATGAAACTGAATGGTTCTGGAAGCTGAAATTTAGAAACGAAAGAATGTTAGTGTAATTTATACTTGAGCAATAAGTAATGAATTGTTTTATAGAAAGAGATATTTTTGTATCACTCCTTGGGTATGAGTACCTGCCTTGGACCTATTAAATACTGTAATTGTTACTACTAGCATAAGAAATATTTCTAATAAATCGCAAACGATTTGTGAATGTAAAATGCTTTAAGAAAACACTGCAAGTTATGAGAATGATAGGGGTATGGCCATTTAACAACTTTTGAAAGGAAGGCTTTATAAAGGGGTCTCACATTATAAGCCTTTCAGTTGTTTGTACATATAGTGCTCTATATCGACATGAAGTTTACTTATTAGCCCCAGAAGAAGTCCACAGTAACCTAGTAATATTTAGAGTGATTAATCAATTTGTTTATAAAAGCAGAAGGCAACAAGAGTCAGCCATTTAGCATGAAACTTTTCGAGTGATCTTTTTCTCCATTTCCTTTTGATGTTCTGATGTTTAATAAGGTCTTTGAATTGTTTTCATGACATGTTAACCAACATAAATTGGGAACTCAAGCTGACTCTATCATTAGATACAGATGTGATTATGTGAAACATAATAATTTCTCTGAAATTATGCTGCTGAGGAACTTTCATTCAATCTCCCTCTCTTATGCTAATTATGCATATCCTAAGACAATAGGAATTTTTTTTTACACACTGGTTTAATAGGAGATCAATGGAAGTTTTTAATTTGTAGATCAACTTCTGAAAGGGCAAAAATGCAGCTAAAGAATTTACCTTCTCATAGAATTCAAACAAGAACAAGAACAATATCAAAAGCTTACCTCTAACAGATAGGTGATCTCGAATCCAGTGATATCATCCAGGAAGAAAAACCTGGCACCACATTAAAAAATTAGAAAAAATTAGTAGAAAAAAGTGAAAAGAACTGATAAGTCTGCCCAAAAAGTAGCTAAAGTGATCAGGAAAGGGTAAAAATTATAAAAATGCCAGGTCTTTGAGTGTGTGCAACAATTCCTGTCAATGTCCACTAGGAACAATCCAGTGAACAGTAATGCTAAGGAGTCTCACACTGATTCGATTTGGGTTAATTGTAGCCAGGTAGGTACTCCATCTATGAGCATAAGATTTGGGATTGATTTCTCTATCATGTAGATCTAAAGGTTGATCTCTGGATCTGTTTGGATAACTGAGCATCAATCCGAAATTATGCAAATTTGATCTAGGAACTTAACATGTGAATTTAAGGAAAATCTGATAAAACTTCATCGGAAAGAGATATTCATTAGTTAAACCTGGCTAAAAATTAGCATTTCATGAGCCCATTATTATATATATATATATGGGATTTTTTCATAACTGACCACATTTAAATCTTCTTTTTTAAAATGATCACAGTTAAATTTTTTTTAAAGTAAAACAAAATTTAACATTTAAACAAAAATACCCTTGCAAAAAATAACCTTACCCGAAAGTACATTTTTGTCCAAATTCAAAGTCTAGTTTCTTTTGGAAAGACTATTCAACTATAGTTATTTTTAAAAAAAGGAAATTAAAATATGATTAGTTTTGAGAAAATACTTTATCTAATCCAGTGCTTCCAAAAGTCCCTCTTTTCTATTCCAATAATTCTTAGATCAACATGTGGAGTGAATCACAGTTGGCATAAAATAAATTAAGCAAAATTAAAAAAGGATTATCATCTGTGGAAATGAACACTGACAGTAATCCAAGAAAAATAAAATATTACTTACAGTCCTAGTGCAACAACGGTTGCTGGAACGTTCAACAGTAGCATTTTAAAGTAATCAACGGAAAGGTCGCTGTACACCTATGGAATAAAGTTGATAAGCAAGGTTAAGCCATACCTAAATGTTATTGGATTTTAAAGGAAATAAACATGAATTGTATGAGCAAGTGTCTATGCTATTCAAACCATGGCCAATTATTTGCCAATAAGTCAAGGAAACAAGTTACTAATCTAAACATGACCTTAAAGGATACTACTTTAGCTAAAGGAAAATTCGTTAAGATTACATTTCCTTATCTAATGGCTTAATCCTTCATATTGACATGGAGTGCTTTCGTCTTTGATATTAAGTCATATTACAAAAATGGAATCACAAAAAGAAACTCCTTTAGTTTTGGAAGTAAAGATATTAATTAAGATCCATTGGATAAATATTTTAACAGAAAAAATTTCTGTGATATTTGGAATCGAAGAGAGAGTTGCTCATGATACGAATTTGAAAGGTTTATCACTAGTGTCTTAGAAAATATTTTGTAATGTTATTACTGTGAATTTTTAGGTGATTATTTACAAAAAGAGGTACATAATTTTCCTGAGAAATTCAGAACTGAACAAATGAGAGAAAAAGATGATGATAAATGCACACCTTTCTACTACGGAGACTGCATCGGGGACCCTCAACCACAATCTCGCTCCCTTCCATCTAGAAAATAATTTTGGTAAAGCAAATAGTTAGCACAATAAAACCTCAATACAATGGATGAAAGTTTGACAAGTTTGAACAGAATAACTTCCCTTAAAATAAAACTGAGCCCCAACATTTCAGAAACCACACAATGACAACAGAGAATACTGATTATAATGGCTATGGCCATAACACATATATAACTATAATGTTGTAAAAACTTGTCAAAGGTAAATATGTATGAAATAAACAAAATCCCTCTACACTTAAATAAACTGGATGAAAGAAACAAAGGCACATATTTTGTGGTCAAATATGTTCTTATGACTCCAAGGGATGCATTGACTCAAGTAACTGAGGAAAACAGAACGAGTTCTTCAACCAGTTCCATACCAATAGAAAGGCAAAAATTTTCAATTATGCAACACCAGCATCCTAAACTGTCCTGAATGCTAAAACAGAGTTCTCAGATATCCCACTACTTACTGGGCAAAATAATGCAGCCATACTCATACATTTAAAACTACATAATATTGTCATTTCCCCGGTGTTTACGTATAGTTATAGCCGTGCTTGTGCCTTCAGGACGTAAGTTATTATTAAATACATCTCTATTTTGGACAACATTATTCAATCCATAAGAAAACTTTATGCAGAAGGTTTACCAGTGTTGCCCATTGTATCTTGTTTTTGTGTGGATCAGACAATTTTTTCTCTTCTTTCCTATTCACTTATTTTGAAATCTGAAAAAGCAACCTGTGCTATAGCATTCACAACATGCAGTAGGAGTAAGTATTCATATTTTGGACTGATTGATTGTGAGTACTGCATAAATATCCCATTCTCATACTATGAAGAGTAAACACTTGGATAGGGTATGAAACAAACACGAACGCACCTTAAGTCTTCTCTTCAATTCGTCAAATTCTTCATCAGACACAATAGGTTTCCCTGCCACATAAGCCATTGATGCTTCAAGAAACTTTTGCTCATCAGAACCTGCATTGGTATTGACAATCAATTAGAAGTTTCTGTCGAATATATAGGTTGAAGGTTTGAAGATGCAAAAGTGTTTAGTAGGTACTTAGCATGACGACACTGCTTCCTTCCCACATCAGTTCTTCCTTAAGATTGTCAAATTCCTCATTTGACATAATAGCTTTTCCCTCATAATAAAAAGCCTGCAGAATCAAAACAAAAAGACACTTCACATTAAATGCACAAATAACAGCCAAACCAAAGTTAACTAACTTTAAAAAAAACAAAGAAAGTCTATTGGTAATGGAGTCATATGTATACTAAATAAAAACACTAAAGACAATTTGGGGGAAATTTGTCTTTCCATACCTGCAGTGCTTGAAGAAACTCTTGTTCTAATTCACCCAATGACTTCTTCTCTTCTTTTTTGTCAATGCTACAATATGGCAGAATTTTACTATCAACAACCTCGTCTTCCTCAACCTTGCCTGAAGAAAATCGTAGTCAGTACATATAATGAATAAGAATTGCTCATGGACAGTTGATTAACAATTAATACGTCAATTAGTGCAAGTATTCTCCAATTTCCATCAGGCAACTTTACATAATAAAGAGATGGAAGACTCCATTTACCTTGTTGATCAGCAGTAGCCTTGATCGGAAGCAGAAACAATCGGCGTCGAAAACAAGCCTGCTTTCCATTGAATAGAGTATTAGACTGAACAACCCTTGAAGAAGATGCAAACGAAACCAATGCTGCTGCTGGCTTTTGCACAGGAGAAGCAAAGACCCTATTGGGTGTTAAACTAACAGCAGGTAACTTGGTAGCCATTGAATTCGATAAACTTTATCCCTCCCTGTTTGTTTCGGGTGATAATAGAGGTATTGTTGATGGTTTGTACATGGTAAGAGATCTTTCTCTTAGTTTTGATGTTTGGAGGGAAATGAAGGGCAAAACCAAATTAAACAGATAAGGTGCTCGACAAGTGTGTGGAAGGAAATGCAACGACCTTTTGTCTGTTCGGGTACATTGATCTTACCAAATCTTCCATGACATCTTCGCAGGTTGTCCGGACTGTGGATATTGGTCACGTGTATGAACAATCCTGTCACGTGGGAGGATGGACCTGGAGCTTCTCTTTTGGGATGGTGTCATGGTTCTTATTGTGCTCCATTCTTCAGGGCCTAAACGGCCTTCGTTTTATTCACGAGAAAAAGAAAGCTTTCGTTATATTTAGGAATTTAAACCAAAAAAAAGTCACTGTTTACATTATATTAATTCAAAAAGAGTTACCTTATAAAATTTTATTTAAAAATCATTCATTTTACTATTTTTTAACTACATGATTTCATATGAATATTTTGTTGACTAAATTATCCTTATTTTTACTGCATTATTCTCTCTTTCTTAAATTTTAATTTTTTAACTTTACCTCTTGAACTTTTGCATTTTCATTTTTCCTACCTAACGCACCACCGATTCCTTTTAAACATACCACCAATGGGCAAAAATCTGGCTATCATATTTAAGGATTATTTTTAATTTTCTCTATATATTGATTATTCTTGAAGCATTGTGTATAAAAATGGATTTTTGTTGTAAAATGGTTAGTATGATTGAATTGAATGGATATTTCAGTAGAGTTAAATGTAGTTGTTGAATTTAGGGTGCATTTAGGCTAGATTTAGGGTGGATTTGTCAAAACCTAATTCTCACTATTAATAATATTGTCTTTTCTAATGCTTAAGATTTTTAAATTTTTAAGACAGAGGACAAATAAGATGTTTTTTTTTTAATTAAACAAATTAAATGAATAACACAAATATGTTAAATCAATTTAGTGGACTCAAATTTAAGTACCATGAGTCGAATGTAAGAATGTATCTAATAAACCTTTTATTTGTATAACTACTACCATCTAAAATATTCACATGTCTTATAGTTTACCTAAAATTAAAAATATATGGGGTAAATATATAAAAGTATACTCCGTAAGTGAATATAGATGTAAAATAGATAAAGAAACTATATAAATAAATGTAATCATGCATAATATCATTAGGAAGTTTCCTAAGAAAACTTAGGACATGTCAAACTCTGGGTCTCACTAGTCACTAGTATATGATTCAGTTAGGCTTTCTTTAAACCCATTGCAGACTATTTATGAACCTCATTCTTTGAGTTTATGGACATTATAATAAATCTCTTATAAAATTACGTGCATGTTATTATGTGTAGATCATGCATTAGAAAGTGTGTTAGCTTGAAAATATTTTTGAGGAGGTGTGTGATGAAGAATGATGAGTTACCTCAAAATGATCTCCAATTAAGAAAAAGTTTTTATCATTTTTATAGAGTTCGGAGAGGGCTTTTCATTGATATATTATAAGTCCTATGAGAATGCCTAGATCAAAAGTTATGACCATTTAAAATAACGATTCTTAGTTGAACAAATAGAAAGAAAGGTGTCGATACCTTGTGAACTATGCATTGTCACGAAAGTATCAACACCTTAAAAGTTACTGTAGACAGTGAAGAAAGGTGTCAATACCTTAGAGATGTAATCCTTAGACCTGAGATGTTTAGAATCAGACTCTGTATGGATGGATATATTTTATATGGTATATACGTACAAGGCTAATCACACCTTGTACAAGAAGCCAGTTTGGGTATGCTTTGTTCATATAGATATTCAGTTATCAGTCAAGATAGGATCCGTTGACTCAACACTATAGACTGAGAGTGTCCATTGACTCTATCCGAGTTGAGTTCTTAAACGAATATCGATGTGATGTTCAAATTTTAAGTCTCTGGTCAGAGAAATCATGACATATGATCGATAATTCATATAGACATAGAGATTAGGATTTTAACAGACCATGAACTCTAACTTGATCAGGATATGACAATGGAGGGATATTATCTACACGTTACGTGCAATCATTGGAGGTTTGAAATACCGAGACATTATGGTGAGTAGCTAGACACTAACCATAGTCGTTGGATATTGAAATATTCGAGACTGAATTATTTGGAGTCGAAGTATTCGACATTAATTCATGGCTGAGTCACAATAAACCTTCACGATCCACCCAATTCCCTGATAGTTCCCATAAAGGAGGAGAAGATAAAATATTATCAAGAAAGGGCTAGCAACCTCATGATAACATGAAATACCGAAATAAATACGTATAATCGTTATATGTATTTATTATTATTTAAAGTGTTAAAAAAATAATATATTGATATCATATAGTAATTTAATATAAATTACATGACCCAAAAGTGATAATATTGATTATCAAACATGTTAAAATGTGATTCTAAGGTGAAATGATAAAAACTAGATTAAATTATTAATTTAGTGTAAAATGACCATTTTGCCTCTATGTGATA
>JAVXUL010166857.1:0-13037 GCA_035590515.1 Trichilia minutiflora
ACCTTGACAAATATGTGGAAGAATGTAGTCGTCGGTGAAAAAATGGAGGTCATCGATGTAATAATGCAGGGCGTCGGTAAGAGAGATCAAAAGCGGAGAAGTGTTAAGTGTGATAAAATTAGGGTTAAAAGAGGATAAAGACAACAAGAATAATTTCGTCCGAATTTATGAGTTAAAGTTTAAAATCAATGATACTGTTACTCCGGGTTATTTTTGATTACATCATTTAAACAGTGGCCATTTTTTATTATTCCCCGAATAAAAATCCGTCTGCCGACTGGAAACATTCCAAATCCTTCAATTTCCCCGCCAAATAAAAATTGAGAACCCGCCTTTCCCAATTCTCCGTCCGTAATTATTCCTACATTTGCAAAACAAATCTTACAATCCACCAGTGTCAGAGGCAGGAGCGCAAAATATGGAGACGACACGGCCCCAATTTCCCATAGGTTGGGTCAGAAAAATCATGAACCTCGACAAAGACATCGGCAAGGTAACGTCGGAGGCCTTGTTCGTTGTCTCGAGCTCCACCGAGCTGTTCCTCCAGTTCATAGCCGAAAAATCTCATGATGATGCGATTGAGAAGAATAAAAAGACGATAAAACTCGATCACCTGCGAGTTGCCGTTAAAAGGCACCGGCCAACAGGCGACTTCCTTCTCGACTCTCTCCCCGTGCTAACTGAGTCACTGGATCAGCCCGCAACTAATAAAACGCGTCCTCGTGCCGTGGTGGAAAAACCGTTGCTGGTTGGTACCCGTCGCATCGATGATTTCTTTCACAAACCGGCAAATGAAGCTCCAATTCAGATCAACGGTGATTGGGTTTTAAAATTGTACGGGGAATTTGAGGTACATCCTTTATTTTGTTGCTATCACGCAATCAATTATGGAAGATCAACATGTAGTTTTCTGTTTACCCAGTTGATTGTTACTGACTCTAAATTCATTTGAATTATCCATGGAAATGTGACATATATTTGAATATAAGTTGAATAGTTGAATTTTTGTGCTTTATTGTTTGCACTTGCCTTAATCTATGAGTAGTTTTAGTGCTTTACTCTTTTCTTTAACGTACAGATTATTTTGTTCATGCTAATTATTGTTATATTGAATTTGTTGATTTTTATTTGATATTTCAAGAGCAAAAATCATCGAAAGAGTGTCAAAGTCTTTAAGAACAAATTATTTCAAGAGCAAAAATCATCGAAAGAGTGTCAAAGTCTTTAAGAACAAATTTGGGGATTGAAACATCCCTGAAAACGTGATAAATAATTATCAGGTGGTTATTATTACAATCCCTGTGTAATGGATTTAGGTTCTGGTTCCATCAATTATGAAATTATTCATGTTACGATTTCTTTTTGCAAAAGCATAGACCTGATATATGCTGGAGAATAACATCAAATATTGAGATTAGGATGCATGGTAGGTTGACCTGTGGTCCTGGTATGAAGAAGGATGAGACCAAGCTGCTCTGGTGGATCAGAGCTGTGCGGTAGTTTAGATTATATATCCTCATCTTTTGTCCCCACATGATCAGGAGAGCTTTTGATTCACATAAATGGCATGTTTTTTTTTTTTCTATGAACAATTCTTCTAATCTATCCAGAGGCATATGCTTATTGCCATCACTGATATTGTTGAAATCACTTTACAACTCGTCTCTGTTCTAAGTTGACACAACATTTCTATTTCATTATTTTGTCATTAACTCAATCCATAAAATATTGAAATTGAAGCTCATAGATTACAATCCTGCTTTATAATACCATAAAGCACCTATCTATCCAGTAAAACTGACCGCACTGCAGTTGTAAAACAAGAAATCAATGACTCTAGAACCTTTTATTTTTTTCCTCACAATCATGATTGTCTTGATGTTCTAGACCAACAATTGATAGTCTAATAAATTCAAAACATAAATACACAAATTATTTCCTTGACTAACACAACAAACTGAACTTATTCTTTCTAAAATATGTTAAATTTCCTCAGTGAACAAGATTTTCCTGATTATGTATGCTTTATGATTTCATCAGATGTGAAGATCCATAAACTGACACAAAATTCAAGGAGATAAGGGGCCAGAATATGTTGACAGCACTGAAGCTGTTTCATCTCTAAAATGAGAAGGAAGGCCTGGTCGAGCTAACATCTTTTGTCCCAGCACTTTCCTTCCTTCCCTAAGAAAGGATATGCCTTGATTTGTGGAATTCATGGTGTGTGATCCCAGTTGTTGGATACTCAGAGAAAGCCTTCTACTTAGAGGGCTTGCATTACCTAAGCCTCCATTCAAACTCCTGTTTGAAGGATGCCGACTACTGGTGCCTGGTCTGGACCCAAAGCCATTTTCTTGCTCAACTATTACTTGGCTTTGCACCTTCTTCATTTCCTGTCGGGAAAGACCATCTCATCAGAGAGAAGGTACGGATATAATGGTCATTATGGAAGATATTGACTAAATGAATTAATAATTTTGAGAAAACCTGACATGAGAAAACATTAAATTCTTTGCTATTGTGTGTCAAATAACACTAACCCTTTGTCTGTGCTTGTCCTCCTCCTTCTCCTGCCTTACCATATTATACTCTTCCAACATTGCCAACAGGGGTACCTAGATTACCGTAGACGTTGATTGCCATGTGTGAATTGGTTAGCTGAAGGAATGCTTTTTATATGACAGTACAGAGAAACATAAAAGATTGTTATATGAAAGAAATTGAATCTTGTAGATATTTCAAACTGTCAGACTTTGATATGAGTTTAGATTCTGTTGACTTTATGTATTCTCCACAAGAAGTATTGTTCTCTCATAGTTTAAATTAATAACTCTCTTGAGAGGTCTGTTTGAAGAGAATTACTAATTCCATACATGCAAAAAGAGTTTGCAGTTTGACATTGTTGTGTATAACAGCATTTGTCATAAGTAATAGTTTTTTATGCATCAACATAGCAGTTTTCTTGACCACAACATTATTATGCATTTAGGGGAAACTTGACCTTACAATAAACGCACTTCACTGTTAAATCAGCAATTGATTTCAGTGATAAGTAACAAAATTGGTGTTGCCTGCATCATATGCCTTTTATACAGAAAACTTTTGACAATTAAGAATACTTTGCAACAATTTTTTCAAGTCAATAATTGTGCACTGTTTTTTTATGAGCTTATGGGCGTTATAGAGAC
Source organism: Trichilia minutiflora (assembly GCA_035590515.1). Classification (NCBI taxonomy): domain Eukaryota; kingdom Viridiplantae; phylum Streptophyta; class Magnoliopsida; order Sapindales; family Meliaceae; genus Trichilia; species Trichilia minutiflora. The sequence continues at coordinate 3,189 of JAVXUL010166857.1, forward strand.
AGAGGCAGGGTTAGAGGTTCCATTTTTAACAAGTCCACTGGAACAAAGAATAATTTCGGAAAATTTGGAAATTTCAAATGGACCAGTATTCAGTAAAAGGGATTTGCAATTTTTATAATGCAGTTAATTGCCATTAATTTGACTAATGATCCTGAATCTATATCTTTCTATTATTCCGAACTTCAGTCCTTTGTAACTTATTAAAACTATAAATTATATGTTTCCTTTTTCACTTCCAGTAGATATTTCATACAGGCAATATGCTATCTTACCTCATCATACAAGAAAACTTTCCTTCTTTCTTCTTCCCAACTCTTAGTCATTGCTATAAGTGAATCCATCAAAGCTGCATTGAAACAGTGAGTGAAAATATGAACATAAACCTAAGACATGCATATCCTTGGGTTGGTCATTATGCTATGTGAGACAGGTCTAAAAATTTTCAAAGTATAATGTAGAAGATGTCTTGTGATGTTAATATTTCTATAATTGTTCACTGTCTTCTTGATTAATTTTCCATTTGATTTGATTCTTCAAAGTAATTTCTTCAGTGCTGTGCCTTTAAATGTTTCTTTTTTATGATAAGCTAATGCAGGTAGGCCCTTGATAACTTCCAGCTTCCAGTTGGATATAATTTTAATAGTTAGAGAGTTTCCCATGTTACCTGGAATTTTCTTGACCGTTATTCGTGCCCTTTCAGCACGTCTCAAATTTTTGTGAGCACCTCTAGTGACTGAATATCTATTCTCATCCTGTAGAGATGTGCATAAAGTAGGAAACATGAATTGATCTGTTAAAATTGGAGCTAATTGATCATGTTGATTAACAGTTGTAGGATTCATATACCCTGCTATATTCTTCCAACCAGCGCTCCTCATCACGTGCCAACATCCACTTTTCCACTTTCTCCATTATTGCCTTCCTGCTAGAGGCTTCTTCTTTTGCTCTTGATATCTGTTCATCCAGACTCATGAGGAGATCAGCATGATCAATCTCCCCTTTAGTATTTTACAGTCAGTGTGTCTGCCGCATTATCTTCAAACATGAGAAACACTAAAAAGAAGAAAATTTTCTTTCCCACCTGAGTTTATGAGGTTTATTATTTTGTCCATCTCTGATTGTGAAGGAATCTCCATGTGTGAGTTATTGCATATCTCGGCTAGCTCATTCTGTTTCTTCAGGAAAAGCTCTTTCATCTTGCTTGCTTTTAACTGATCAAGTCTCTTGACTTCAGCTTCAGCCTTGAAACAATTTAAAGAACTATATTTATAGTTGTTGGAACTTAAAAACAAATTGAGTGACTTTATTTTTTTTGATGGTTTGAAGTACTATGGATCATATATACTAACCTGCTCGATTATATTCTGGGTAAGACTTCCAGACTCTGATACTTCGGTTGATGACACTGACAGCAAACTAGTGACATGGGAAAACTTTCGGAGATCGTTATAGGGAGTATCCATGAGATTCCACAAGTTTGTCAGTGCTTTGCCAAGATGTTGAAGCTGCAAGTTGGCAATTAAAATGAAGGAATTTTTCATCTTGTACTTTATCTAACTGGTGAACTATATTTCTAAAATAAAATGAAAGCAAGTAATTGAAGCAGCAAAAGAGATTAATCACTCAGACCATTTTACTTACATGTGATTTTTACACAATTTGTTATTTCATCTTTCTTGTTTCGGTTATCTTTTTATACTTTCAGAACTCCATATTACCAAGACAGAATACCAATCATGTATGTTTTTAGCAGATCCGGATAGGAGCTCCATCGAGTAACATTTCGCTTGAAAGAAGGATGGCATGACAAAATAAATTTCACCTTCTCAAGACGCTTCTGCTTTTCTTCCTCCAGAGATTCCACGGTGCTGTTGAGTTTTGCCAAAATGTTGTCGCTTATGTTTTTGGATATTCCATACAATGCATTCAAGCTGGGGTGGACCTTTGTTATGATCATGGAAGATTCCATTCCTAGTGTTGCGGACAAATTACAGACTGCATCGATATATTTTTCTATCCTTTGGAGTCTGTCATTCTTTGAGGGCAACAAAAAGAGGAACAAAATTATGAGATTCATTAGTCCATTGAATATCCTGTACAATATTCTCGAACAAATTATAAAAAATTGCTATAGCACCTTCTCATTGTGAAGTCTTTGTAGCTCAATCTGATATTCCTCAAGTTTCTTAAGTGAAAGATCATTCTCATTTACTATGACATTTGATGACGACTCATCATATTCTGATAGGCCTGCTATTTCTGAAGAAATTTTCTGAATTTGTGCCTGCACAGCCCGAAACTGGTTCACCCTTTCTTCTTTCCTCAATCGCATCTCCCTTAGAGCTGGAGTGATTGAATCTAACTGCTCCTTTAGTGTTCCTGTCATCTTCTCTGGCTGCAGACAATAATGAGTCAACACTTGTGAGGAACCTATTGTTCAAGGCGGGCAAATTCTCAGTCTACAACTATGCCTCGATCATTCTGGGCACAGGTTAATAGCCTTACAACCTAGGACATGTTACTGGCTGTATTGAGTCATAAATGAGGCCTAAACTTGAGAACAGTAAAAAAATTTCTGGTCAGTTGACCATTATAACAAAATTTAATGGAAATTTTAATTTCCATGGAGCACGTAAGTTAAAATCTACACAAAACTAGCATGATTTGTTCTTGACATATAGACACGTTATTAAATTGTTGCAATGTCCCAAATCTGTATTTTTTCACGATGTACTTCATTTTATCATGGATGCGTGGTTTACATATTTTTGCTAACACTAGCTATCTTAATGAGATTGTTGGTAAGGTACCCGTCCAGGGAGTGATCTTTCGCCAAGTGACAAAAGAAGATGAGTGAATTCAGCTTCAGATTCTGCCAGCTCCTGGTGCAAGCGAGCTCTCGATATGTTTGCACGGTCAACTTTTCTCCTGTAAACCTCTATACACTCTTGTTCTAAATCTAGTAGAACCTTCTCTCTTTCGAACTGATGCTCTCCAACTTCATCCCAGATCATCTATTCCAACATAAGAAACAGTAAACTGAATTTGAACTATTAAATCTGTCATTTACATTTAAATGAAGACAAAGAAATTGAAAAGAGAACTCTTGCCTGCAGTTCTTGGAGTAAATATCCGCATGATGTTTCCAGTAATCCAGAGCTTTGCATTGTGATGGGTGACTGTAAGGAAGCCATCTGGTGACTCCTTCAGTCTGAGTAAAACTCAGAGATATGACTACTAGAAAGTATAAGTTGGAAGGTTTGTGTTTGAGTACATTGATACGCAACCAAGTATTTTGAAAAGAAAAAAGTAAAAGAGAAAGTGAAGTGGTGTAAGCTCTGGTTCTTGTTGTGAGTGCTTTGGTTGTAAGTTTTGCTTAAAAGACAAGGCTGGCAGAGGTTGGTAAAGCTGAAGCTTTTGGCTCAAGGATCACTCAGGTTCTTTCTCTTTCCTACCATTAGATTTTTTAAAATGGCATAGAAATCTTTTTTTCTTTTTTCCTTTTGAGATATGAAGTTAGAGTTTCTTTTTCAGGGAAATAAAACTTGTTTTTCACAACACTTGTTCCTTAGATGAGTATTTAACAGGTAATCCCTTCAATAAGCCTTCCACAAAGATTTGAAACCTAAGCAACCTGTGTATTGCTTATGGAAATAGTGTTGCGTCCTTAATAAAAACAATAGAATCTGAACAAGTCCTGCTTTCCATGATTGATCCGGTCAAGACACAGAAATCTGGGCCATCTTGTTTTGATGTGCTGTAATTATCATTAATCATTTGATCCTTTTGCCGGTTACTATTTACTCTCCCTCTCTTTTTTTTTTTGTCTTTCTTTTTCATGATTATAATCTTATACGTTTCTTTCTTCCACAGTATACATTTCGGCCGCTTGGATAACCATACGAATACATAATAAACCATTGGCTTTATTTTTTTGTGACTCAATAAATTTTTGATATATAATATGATTCATGGTTATATCATAGCCTTCCAATCAATTTTTTAGTATATATATATATCGTAAAATATCAAATTATGTTATACGTTACATCGTAAAAGATGGATGAGAATATAGTTGATTAGGTTTGAGAATTAATTTCATTGGGGATCATTGTTATTTGATTGAGGCAAAGCTACTGAATCATTTTCAACAAAACATTCTACCTGATTCATTCACCTCTTTCTTTTGTGACAGTTGGATAAGAATTAAAAGCAGTCGCTTTCTTAATCATCAATTAATACTGAATTTAGGTTCGGATAGAGAGAGAATTAGATACCAAGAGTGTCAATGAGCCAATCATAACACAAACCACATAGGAGGAATTTGATTAAGTTTTTCAGAGTCATCATCATCTTAAAAGTTTTTAAATTGAGCATGATTTATGCACATTAAATTTAGGAAGATTACTCTTGTTATTAGTAAAAGTTTTTTTGTTTGTAAGTTGCAAAGAGTGCATAGTTTAATTGGGGAAATACCTTGGTTACAGGAATTGGCCTTCCCCCTTATTTGGTACTAGAGTTATGTTGTTAAAAAAGTATGCTTTGTGGTTGCAGCTTTGTCAGACCTTCCACATCAAAACAAATTATTTTACAGATAATGGTCTGATATTTTATGGTATCTTAGATCACATGATTTTAGGAAAAATTGTTATTTTAATCACAATTATTTTTTATTATTTATTTCTTGAACAGAAGATTTTGTTCTCTCACTTGAAAATGTAAGCGCTTACAAAATCATCATCTTTAAAACGTACATTTTCATACAAAATTTTCAGTTTATACGAAATAGAATATTTTTCTAACTCAGATCCTCTCTTTCTATGTCTAAACTATCCTTTACAAACTTATACCATGCTTATAAAATGGTGGTTTCATTTAGGAGAATACCGATCAGTCCAAACTATAATAGAATAATAAATCAATTCATATTTTTTTTATCTATTCATAATTTCTTGGTAGTCTAAAACATGTTGAAGATAAAGCACAAGAGTTTTCAAATTCAAGTGTTGTTCATTCAGTATGAAAGACTTGAACAGACATTTCTAAATGGGTTGTCTAAGATTCTATTTAATTGGAGGAATAGATGATCCAAATATCAAGTAAGCATATTTTATTCAACTTTCAAATCCTCTTGGTTCAGAAACACTCTGATTTATAGTCTCAAAAGCTCAACTTGGCCTAAGTCTCTTTAGGAGATCTCTTTCAATATATGCATCATCAACTTTAAAAGCTTTGCAATAGTTCCAAATTCTTGAAAAAATATTTGATTGTCCGAAAGAAAATTGGACAAGCTGTGACAAATGCAGAAAGAAAGAAAGCATTTTCAAAAATTTTAATTCAGTGATCAGTTTTCTCGATAGTCAAAATTCAAGTAACACAAAAGACCAAGTTTTAGGTCAAACAGATATTTCATTTATTAAAAAAAAGGTCACTATACGAAGTAGTGCCCTAAGACAAAACAATTAGATAAAGTCATGAAGATGATACCCTAAATTATCCCAAAAGAAATTGATTTTGATCTAGATTCTGTCTTTCTCAAAACAAGATCATGAAACAACCGACACTCTACATGATCAGAGAAGAAATCCTCCCTTCCTCAGAAAACTCAAAAGAGGAATTCTGCGATGATTTCTCATAGTTCTTTCATTCATACTAACTTTAACCAACCCAAACACATCTAATTCCATCACCAATTACAGTAACAAACCTCATCATTCCTAATGTCTTTGTTCTTATCCGCCCAAGCAAATATGACAATCCCATTGACCTTATTGCTGTCATTAATACAGGAACAGTAACTTCTATACTAAAACCAGATCGAATTTCCCTTAAATTATGGAAACCATACAAACAGTACTTTAAAGTAGCCAACAATGAAATTTTCTCCGCAAGCCTTATACAAGTTAAGTTTTACTAAAACAAAGTCCAACTAGTTTTTGTTGGACTTTGTTCTTAATTCTTTTTGAAGGAGAGAGTGATCCAAAACTGTTTATTTTCCCATAAAAGATGAGAACACTTTTGAAAAAGTCAGAGCAAGTATCTATTGCTAAATGATTGAGGATATAGACCTTAATATCTTCAGATGGCTTGGACAAGGTATTTGTACTTGATTGGACCATGAATAAAAATAAGATTAGTTTTTGTAATTCTTAAACTTATCCAAATAGAATTACAAAAACTATAATAGGAAGGACTTATCGAACTCACATAATCACCATGAGCTTGTAAGTCTTTTATGTTAACAAGTGTAATAAACATATCAGAAAAAAATTAAAATTGGTTATTGATATATCATCCATTAAATTTATTCCTAGTTGATGATAAATTTTCAACTCCTAACAAATAAATTTTTTTTTGCTATTCTTTCATAAGCAAAGATTTTTTCCAAATTTAATCTCAAAGCAAGTTGGCAACTTGAAATCTAACATAAAGAAAGATACAAAACAGCATTTTGCATCCCTAATCAACATTTTCAATGACAGGTTATACCTTTCGATCTTAAAACATTTCTATTCATATCTCAGAAAGCAATGGTAAAAATATTTGCCTTATGAAACATATCTTTTATTCTATATTAATGATTTATTACTATTCTCACCAGATGAAGAAACACTTGTTAACCATCTCAAGTAATTTCATGAGATTGTCCAGTCATATGGAATAATGCTCTCACCAATAAAATGTGTTTTCTTGGTTGAGAAGATTGATTTCTTTTGAATGAAAATCATAAATGGAACCTACGCCCTCTAGCCACACGATCAACAACTGTTAGATTTCTTAAATAAAGACTTCACCCATAAATAAATCCAAAAGTTTCTTGATATTTTTAATTATATGATAGACTACATTGCAAAGTTATCCTCTATTATTAAGTCATTACAAAATATTCTCAAGAAAAATACCCACTATGGTTCACAGAACAAACAACAGTTGTCAAAAAATTCAAAGAAATCACACATCATCTTCCACTTCTTCAGATTTCTTTCTCGAGAAAAAGAATACTTCAGATAGATGCTAGTGATTTCTATTAGACAATAATACTTCTTGAAAAAGTAAATAAAAAATAAAAATATGCGGATACAAAAGTGGCAGTTTTTTTAGAGGTGAACAACATTACTACTCAATTTTCAAAGAAATCTTGACAATCAAAAAAGGTATCGAAAGATTCCAATTCCACCTCATTGGCCATTCCAATTCCACCTCATTGGCCATACTTTTCACATTGAAATAGACGTGTTTATTTCCAAAGATGCTCCGATTCAAGCAATGACAAATCCTAAATTCTCAACTTTTACGATGATCCTTTTTGTTTTCTGAGTTCAACTTTATAGTTTAACATATAAAAGAAAATCTAATGTTCTCATAAACACATTCTCTCATCTTTACCAAACAAAGTCTTAGCCAAACCCCCTAAGCCAGAAAAATCCTTTTTCATCATACCAATCACTAACATGTTTCATCCAACTACCAAGAGTCTACCAACTCATCCATGACCAATTATTTTACTAATTTTGAACCTTAAATACCTAATTTCTCCACTATCTAGAATAAATCTTGACTACTCAAGGAACATTTGTCCTTAACAATATTGAACCAGTTCATCCGAAATATCCATTCATGACACTTTTTCAAATGAAAATGTATTTATAGAGATTTTAGCACTACTAATACCTTTGATTTTTATGGTATTTATTACATAATTATCAAATTAGTATTGAGTTTTATATTTCAAACATGCTATAGTAGTTCATGTGACAAAGTCGACAAAGAAGTTTCATAAAACCCAATCTTAACACTCCAAATGATAGAGTGATCATCTTTCTTACCTGATTCAATCTCATGAAATGGTGGTATAAGTATTTTTAGCATTCTTTGTTGAAAAACATTAATCTCATAAATAGAGCCCAGAAAACAAATAAGCATGTTATCGTTACACTCAAGAGGCCTAATGTTTTAAACAATAATGAAAGATTAAATCATTTTTCTCACACTGTAGAATATGAAGTCTTCCCCTATAACTTGGTATAGTTATATAACAAACACCCTAAAAAATATAGAGAATTTCATAGACATATGACAAAACTCAACTTTTTGTATTTTGCCACAGATATGACCTCCTCTTATATTAAAAGCTCAATGGAAAGAATATACTGAATAATATGAATTCCAAAATAAACAATACCAACAGATAATCTACTCTAGTATAGACAGACGATTAAGCAACCAGAAGGCAAAACCTTCCTAATCCCTTAGTTTCCAAACTCAATCTAAGATTGATTCGAATCCTTGATCAACTCAAAACTTAACAGCTATAGCTTAGTAACTATTCCATATGTCTTCATTACCAGCTCTATTATAGTTATCTCCATCAAGTGCATTTCCAGCACACTTTCAAAACTCTTCAGACCTTATAACTTTTTAAAAATTGAAAAACAGTCCTCCAAACTCCGTGAAAAAGACACCTTGAAGAATAGATCATGATAAGAAATAGAGCCTCATCTGACTATGCTCCTGAAATAAATATGTCCACATCTCCATTTCAATCCAAGATTTTGTTTGTCTAAAGTTTGTTATACGTGTGAATTAAAATTAAAGTAGTTAAAATTTGTTTTTTCTTTAAACTTTTCTTTATTAAAGTTGATTGTAATAATTAGTTTTGGTTTATCTTTTGTAAAAGCACATGGTCTTATATGGAGTTAAGTTTGTTTGCTTGTAATAATTATGTTAAGTTGTATCCTACGTGTAATTATTGTAAGAACTTATGCCAAGGCATATGCTTTATTCTTGACACTATAAATAACAAGTTTTCTCAAGCATAAGGGATTGCTTACAAAAATTTAATTTTCTCTTTTTTCATTATGCTTAACTGAACTCTCTCTCTAAGATCTTTTGTTTTTGAACTAATATTTGAAAATAATTTTGATTAAGTTTAAGTTTTTCATATTCATCATTCTTCTTAAAAATTTCCAAATTGGGCATGATTTCTGCAAATTAAATCTAGGAAGGTTGTTCCTATTATTCATAAAAATTTTCATGGTTGTAAGTCACAAAGAATGCATAGCTTAGTTGAAAAAATATGTCGGTAACAGGAATGGACCTTCCCCAAGTAGAGATTAGCAATATCGATCATTAAACGATAAATTGTTATTTGCCCCTTTCGTTTCACAATAAATTTGTAATCATATTAATTCAATGCATCATGATGATTAGAATATATATACCAAATTCTTCAGCCGGGGCCCGGGCGGGCGGGGGGGTTGGAAAGATTAATAGTTAATAGATAAAATTAGAGTAAATTGTGCAAATTAAATATACTCAAGCATGGAAATATTTGTAAATATATTTTTTAAAAGAAATAATAGTTGAAAATATGTAACTCTTGTTGGAGCTAAACTTTTTAACCTTTTGGACTTAGAAAAATGCTCAAACCCTTCCTTAAGATACCACCATGTTAAACTAAAATAGAATTGCTGTTAGAATTGATATAGGAATGTTTAGTATTTTTCTTCTGAAGATAATTTTTAAATGTTTCTAGCACACGTTCCTTCTAATCATTTTTATCAAATACTATATTTTACATTTTTTCATATTTACATTTTAATAGCAAAACATTTCACATTGTCTATCTGCTTTTGCTTATTACTTGTGCTTAATTTCCCTTTCTTTTTTCAGTATTAGTTTACATGCGCATGGCGATTTGATTTCATAATGTCCCGTTTGTACTGAATGAATTTTGTTTCTATTTCCACTTTGATAAGTCAAAGAAATATAAACTTTAATTTCAAAGAATGAAGCTTCTACTCTCTCCTTTAATTTTTGCGCTAAAGAGTTTGTGTAGGATTCTGATAT
>JAVXUL010166868.1:0-13036 GCA_035590515.1 Trichilia minutiflora
CTATTCTAAGGGCATTATTACATTTATTTAGATACACAGATATGTAATAATAGAATAAAATATATTAATATAAAAATGTCATGATACATAATAAATAAATATCCAAAATCATTATTAGATCTTAGCGCATATACTAACGCTATTATGCATAAGAAGATATCATTTGCGCACTTGAGCTTCCAAACTAAATTCTCATTGATCCAGAAATCCAATTAATACACGGTTTATTTTTAATGGAAGAGAACAGAATAAGGATTTAATAGAAACAAATAAAATGGAAATTGGAGCTTAATGAGTGACAACAAAAGCCTTATCACAAGCTATTATGCATAAGAAGATAGAATAGGAGAGGAACAAAGGGTAAATTGGTCAATTTCTCCCCCATATAAGTGTATTTAAGAGCAAGGCTTACTTATTTCATCCATTTTCTTCTCCTCCCGTCAGTATCTGGTATTTTCTCTTTTTTTGGGTTTTCTCTAAATTCTTTCCATTTTACTCATTTTTCTACCAATTAAAACTCTGTTTCTTGTTGTTAATCAATTGTCCTCAACGCGAGTTGCACTCTACAATTTTTATTTTGTTGATTGGGTTGAAGAATAGCTCAAAAATATCACTTAGGTAACATTTATATACTATTCACATTGGGGGGTTTTTGCATTTACTCGAGACCAAAGCTATTACGAGCTAAATTAGCCTTTGTGTAAGCATTCTAACTTCATTACAATGTTATTTTTATGTTTTTTTCTTAAAGATGATATGAAATTTTATTTAGATGTCCATTGTGAATGTTAGTAGAATGTATGATAGTGTTATGATTGCGAGTATTAAGATTTTAGTGCACGTAATAGATTATGCACACAAAAGCTTAGATAATAAGTTATGAGAATTTGTTCTTCGGAGGAGAAGGAGGTGTTATGTCATGTTAAAGTTAGCTAGTTAATTCGGTAATGTTGAGTTGCTCACATTTTTTGTTTATCATTTTGTGTTAGATACTCTGAGGGGAGCGGCCATCCAGCTCACATTTACTTGGTTTGAGTTTTGCTTACCCTAAATCGCTATGAGTGGAATTTTTTTTATGTATCATTATTTTTTTATGATTATGAAAGTGCACAGTTTGGAAAAGTATTGCGAAAATAATATTCATTATAAATTTCATGAGTTATGAATGGAATAACTATATTTTTGTCTATATTTTCATATCATTTCATAATAATGTCTCTGCTTATAGATATGAGAAGATATGTGAGAAATTGATGAAAGTGTTGAAGGGTTATATGGTATCAAGGCCAGGAGAAGGCCAAATTGTTGATTGATATGAGTTTGCTATATATAATGTATACTATATATGTATATGTGCTATGATTATAGATGAAATGATATTTGTGATTAATGCATATTGTGTGATAGATAAAGATCGGAAGTGTTGACATGCTGACTTGGGTAAAGGCCAGGAAGAGGCCATTATGGTTGTGTTACATACTTTTAATGTATGACTCATAGAAATATTTATATATATATGGTTGCATACGTGTGCGTATGCTACAGATTTGATCCATGAATTCGGTTATGGTTGTCTCTCTGTCCAGTCAAGTGCGTAGCCTTGGATATGGATTGTCCCTCTGTCCGATCAAGTGCGTAGCCCTGAAGATGGACCAGTTAAAGATGATATGTGCATGATATTGATTACATGTTATATCCTCGTGTATGATAGTATTCTTGTGACATATGCATAGCTTGTCAGATTAGTAACTGTATACGATCTATAGATGTTATTAAATTATTTTTCTTTATGATTTCATTGATACTTCTTTCCACTCACTAAGTCTTCCCTAGACTTACCCCTCCTTTCCCTACAATTTTGCAGGTTTCTTTTTTTTTGTAGTAGATGTCTATAAGGGTAAGCCAGTGAATCAGATACCGACATGCATTCATTAAGAGATTGGGTCCATTTTACATTGTAGATGATGTTCAAGCTTTAAAACCCTCCTATGTGTTATAGATATACTGCTATATAAATCCTTGGTGAATTATATATGTAGACATGCTATATAGTTTCATTATTTTTGGTGTATATGTGTATATGTTGGGCACATAACCCTTTTTATAATTAGAATGGATAGGGTCCATTTATGTCATTCATATGATATGTTGAGCACTGAATTTATAAATAACAGGTGATCAAGATCACGTTCTCATTTGATGTCATTAGGTGGCTAAGGGGGATAAGAGATTCTTGTCTCTTGTCGATTACACCATGAGGTGTGACAAACTTAGTATCAAAACATAGTTTAGAGGTTCGTGATTGCATGGGTAGGGTAGAGTCTTGTATGCGATATGTTCGAGATATTTGTATATAAGGCACTACTTTGGTGTCTGACCTACATAGTTTGCTTTTTAGATGTCAGTTTGATTTATAGAATTTTCTGAGAGATTAATTGATGGAATCAAGGTGTTCAAAATCCATTACATATTTCGGATGAACCTATTACAAGGTCACGAGCAAAGAAGATTAAGGAAGCAATGAATGTGCTTGTTTTGCATACCTTGACTGAAGCCTTGCATGAACTTTCGAGGAGCTCTACATCATTAAAGATAAGTTTGAGAGATGACGAACCAGCCTTGGTGCATTTAATCCAAGCCATGGAAGATGAAGCTTAAAGATTGAAGACCATATACGGCTATATTAGTAGTCACATGTTAAATTAGGCTTTAGTTACGCTATTAAGATTTTATTTAATTGTTATTTGGGCTAGACAATTATTTACATAAGCCCAATGTCTTTTATTTAGTTTTCTATTCTTCTATTTAGGAAAGTCTTTTTTATTTATTTAGTTTTCTATTCTTCTATTTAGGAAAGTCTTTTCTATTTATTTAGTTTCTTATTATTCTATTTAAGAAAATCTTTTAGGATTAGGAATATTTTACTATTTATATTAGTATTCATCTAAGGCTATAAATAGCCTCTACAAGGTATGAAAAACACATAATTTTGCATGAATAAAATTTGAAAGATTATTTGCAAGTATTCCTCTTAGAATTCTTGTGTGAGCTTCAGACTTGTCAAAGGGCTTGTAATCCTTTGTGACATCATTCCTTTGCAACTAGGTTCTTGAGACAAGTTCCTCAACGGGTCTAAGGTTTTCAATCTGATCATATTGGCTTTCTGGGTTAGAATCTACTTATTCGTGGGTTTTTAAGCTACTTAGCTTACGAGTTCACATTAGGTAAAGATTGTAACCAACTTCTCACCTTATCCTATATAAAGAATAGGAATAATCATAATCTAATGACATCTTCTAGCAATTCGTTCATCTTAACTGTTTTGCACATCTCTAAAAGCATTGACAAATGAACATTGGATCCTCAACTATGAACTTCAAATTGGTTTTGTTGCACCATATTAATCAATACTAACTTCAACTGAAAATTATTAGCATTGATGGTTTGATGAGCAATCCCCATATTCTCATTCACTACCGATCGAAAGAATTACTTAATAGCTCTTTGATCCTCATGATCCTTAGCCATTATATTTTCCTCTTCTCTTTTAGCAGCTCTAATCACTCTAAATATACTCTTATTTTTTGGATTGAACTCAATAATTTCTAAGTTTCTTATCTTGTGCATACAACCTAAAATGAACACACAAATTTTACCAATAAAACTACAAAAGAAAAGAAAAATAAATCTAATTTAAAACCTTGAATTAGTTTGGTAGTAGTATCAATAAAATTTAAAACACACTTTCCTAGCAATGGCACCAAAAACTTATTAAAATTTATACCCACAAATACACGGTATCAAGTTATAATCATAGGTAAGTAGGGTATTGTATCCTTAAAGAAGTTATTTAAAATTGTTGGTTTCTACAATTAAACTAAACCTATACTTTATCTAGAAGGTGATTACGAAAGAAATCTATTCTAAATAAAATAATACTCATAAGTAAAAATTAAACATTGCAAAAATAACTGGAACTAAAATTTAATAAAGATGAACCTAGAGAATTAATTTCATTTATTGTTTTTACTCTATTTTTAATTTTTCTTTAAAGGTTAAATCAAATAAAGTTTCTAAAACCAAAGATTATACATTCTCTTCCTCTTCCAAGGTAAGTGATTCTATTTCAAAATCTAACCACGATAGCCCTATTATTAGTTAAATTAAAAAATGCATTAATCTCACCTTCTTTCTATATGTTTTCTAGAATTCAATCATTTTTCAACTAATTGAGAAACCTAATCATATTATTCATTAATCAATCTGAATATTGCTCCCTCGAGTCTAAAGATTCAAATATTAAAGAGCATAAATGGCACAATTATAATTAGTCAAACCAACCAAGGAAACAACCAACAAGCCACACTCCTCATCCATCATTCCATCATATTCCAGCCACCAAATCATCAAAGTACACATAAACTTAGTTGTTTAAGGCTCTAATATCATTTTTTAAAAGGTGTTTTACATGGGTGCCAAATTAAAATTTTGTTTCTACACATGAAAACTATAAAGATCAACAAAACATTTATGTATGCCTTACTAGATTTACTCATTATTTAACACCAAAACAATTAACAAAACTTTGAGATCTTACTCAAATGAAGTTATCCGGACAGTCACTCGTCTCCAAATGACCTCCAAGCGTATCAACACATTGACTAGATGACAATGGTTCTAATTTTGTTGTTGTTGGAAGACCATGGTCACTTGGAAACATGTTTCCAATATTTAGCAAATTTATTCTATTTTCCAACACTTGGAAATATTCCTTTGCTAAGGGAAGAAGTTGGAAAACTAAAGAAAACAATTTTCTTTCCTTTCTCTCTTCTTCTTTCTTTCTTTCTCTCTCGTGTTTAAAAACCAAAATTGTTTTTTTAAATTAATCTACCGTGGATATCATATGCCAAAGGAAGAAGAAATAGTATTTTCACTTCTCTTTTCTTTTCTTTTTTCTTTTGGCATGTATATATCTTAAAAAAAAAAACTAACATTCATTTCACTGCCTTTTTAATTAATTGTACACGAGTGGAAAACCAAAACAAAGTTAAATGAATCATTAATCAATATCAAGTTAACCAATAAAAAATGAACATTAAACAAAAAGTGGTTGGTGGATTTAAAACATATTTCAAAAACCATTAATAATCATAATTATTATTATCTAATAACAATATATAAAAAAGAAAAGAAATAAAAATAATTATTATTATTACAATAATAATAATAGTTAATAATTATCATTATAATTTGACTAAGTCAAATAATAACAATAATAAATAATATATATATATATATATATAATTCTTTAATTCATAATTAAAGAATTAATCTTACCTCTTCATTCATAGGTGGATGGTTAAAATTAAATTAAATAATATTATTTAATCATTAATAAATAAGTAAATTTATTTATCAAAGTACATACATACATACATACATACATACATACATATATATATATATATATATAATATCATATTTGTCTTTTATTTGTTTGTAAATCATATTTACGCTATTAAATAAAATTACCAGAACATCTCTCAACATTCGGGTGCCAAGCGAGTTTATTCTTTACATTAAAGAATAAAATCACCTACCGATCAAAGTATCGAAGCAATGTAATTTTCATCAATATAAATATCATTAACTAACTGAATGACATTTATTTTATCCATCATCATCTATCGGTTATTGTGTGTAACCCCTTGAGTTCACCGTGAACGAGACATGAGTCGATACCTTTGGCATCATTTCAACATAACTCATTGTAACTGAAGTTCTCAATGATCTTGAGTGACCTCTAGTAAGATATCATGACTCCGAGAATGTAGAGAATGAAATTTCGGATAAATCCATATAGTCATAATTACATGTAGTAAAATTCCTTTGCTATCGTCTTCCGACTGAGTGCAAACCATGAAATCATCAAATCCCTAACTCAATGATAGGATCAAGAAATCAATCATATACGGGATCCGCATATCCGAAAACACATTTTCAAAATTATGTACTCTGGCTAGAGACTTTAATGCCCATTTATAACATTCCTGCCTAGGATCTTAAGCTCAAATATTTGAGCCAGCAAATTCCATCTTGAGATTACCTATTTTCATACAATAAGAATACATTGTCAACAAGCTTCTTTCACCAAGCATGGTTAGCTTAATACGATATACACAAGTGAACGATGTGCCCTACTATAGATAGAAGTCATGATATCTCAAGTCGAAGTATTAGTGGTACACTAGTACGGCTATGTGATGAATCATTGACTACGGATAAGCGCTCATGTAATTCATTATGTTTGGTCAAGTTCAGTAATATGTTCTCAAACATACTACCTCTATTTATACTCTTATGATATAAGACTCATCACCCAATCATTAGCATCGATTACTAATCATTGGTAGCAATAAAACATGTCGATCATGCAATATCATTGTCCCCAATGACATTACCTCAATTGGGAGCTTATTTAGATGTATTTAAATCCTAGACTCTATCCTCATATTTGCAACACATTGCAAATAGAGTCTTGACACATAATACATCATGGGATATCATTTTATATTATTACATTAATCAATAAAGCTCAACTGAAGAAATTCAAAATGATAGTAATTGGTCATCTATAATTAATCGTAAATAATTTACAATTAATCACTAAGATATATTTACCATGAATAATATCCCTGACCCATGTGACACAATTAGGTCTAGGCCATATCTTCAACAACAAGGCCATGTGAACAATATAGCCAATATCATTGCACAAGTATGTAAACTATTTCAAATTGTTATAAGGTAACATACATCAAATCTTGTATGCTTACTTTTATAATTTTGGCCTCATAGGGCCTATCATCAATACCTACCAATATATATATATATATATTGGTAGTCGATCCTCATCCCTGAGACTAATGGATTTCACCGATCCTATCTCGAACTAAATGGATAATCTTCACCCTTGGGCTATTGGATTCCAACCATCCTATCTCGGACTATATGGTCGATCTTTGCCCTTGGGCAATTGGATTCTGCCCATCCTCACCTATAATTAAATCAAGAATAAAGGTATGCAGGGCCACTAACAAATATTAGTGGCACTCAAGGTCAGAATTATAAACCATAGTTCACAAGGCCAAAATCAATAAAAATGGCCACAAGGCCGATATCAAAAAAACATAGCACACAAGGCCAAATAATCAAATCACGGCACCCAAGGCTAATATAAGAAATCATGATTCCCAAGACCAAATAACAACATTGACACGTAAGGCCAACATAAATAATCATGGCTTCCAAAGCCAAATAATAACATTAGCACACAAGGCCAACAATATAACCATCATATTATAAAATATTAATACTCGAGCCATCAAACCTAATCAAATCATGCTGCAAATCAATCATCATCTTGTGATAAAACATAATAGGCCTTTAGATTCAATCGCATACTTAATCAACAAATCGTCTCCATTTCTTATTTTTACCATAAACAAGGGACCATCCTGATAATCACACAATAATTATCACCATCGCCTCCTCATTATGATTATACCATAGTTTCTAATGTCCTAAGATATAAAATATAAGTTTTTCAAATAAAAGCTTTATAAAAATAAAAAACAAAGTATAAAAGAGATAAGGGCATATCCACTCACGCGTAGGGAGGGTGTGCATTCCCTATAATTTTTTCACTTCGCTCCTCAAGCCTTCCCTCTAGTATTCAATGCTTATAAATACATATCAATATTCACATTAATAATTAACTTCAAATAGTCATAATCATTTCTATATGCCATAAATCGCTAACTAACCCTGATCCTTGAGTCAATACTTAATGACCACTATGCTTTTTATTTTATGATAACTTTATAACTAGGGATCAATTTTTAGCGTTATATATATCATTGTCAAGCTAAGACATTGGCTATAATTTTGATAAAGAATAATTTTCCAAATTTGAATAGATCAATATAGAAAATTCACTAAAGTTGATTATCGTGCATTTAGGTTCTAATCTGTGCACTTTTAAAAATATAATCATAACTTTCTAAATATTTAACAGAATATGGTGAGATTTAGACCATATTAAAGTATACATTCAAGGATTCTATTTGATACCAAGCATATTGGAAATGGATATCTAAGATAAAAGTTATGGACACCAAAATTAGCCCTATGAACACTGTGATTTTCAAAAAATTCGATTCTTATTAAAAACTTAAATTAATAATTCTAAATCATCTTACATGCATCTACAATCTACTTATTTCTCACTTAATGCATCAATATCATGCTTGGTGTTTCATATCCTCAACAAACCATGAAACCATATTTTATAAATCATTCACAATTACGAATCAAACTCAAATCATAATTAAAAACTTACCAAATACCTCAATGTGAGCTTAGAAGAACGCTCTCTTCATTTTTAGTAGAAGATCTTATAATCTCATCAATACCCAGTTTGGTGACTATTTTGATGACTCTTCTGACAATACATAACCATAATCGGGTTCTCCTCATTAACAAAAGTTTAATAGTGCAAACGAAACTCTAATTGGATAAGTATTTATGAAGTTATGATTGAATAATCTTTCCTCTACTCTCTCTCTAATGTGTTTTTGTTCTCAAAAATGGAACAGATGACAATGGAGGAAAAATGATCTCTTGCCTTGCCCTCTATTTATAATGCCTTACTCATTTATAAAATTATCCATAAGAATTTAGAAGAGAGAAGATTCTAAAGATGACAAAATGAGCTTTTACTTTTGTTAAAATACTATTGATACTTGCAGATCTACAGAAAGTATTGATACTTTCCTTTAAAAGTACCGATACATTCTATTCTAGGGCTCAAGGTATTGATACTTTCCTTCAAATAATTGATACTTCTTTACACTAGTATCGATACTTTCACTCCAAAGTATCGATACATTCAATCTTAGCTCACAAGTATTGATACTTTTCTTTGAAATGATAGAAATAGTGAAATTCTAGGTCTAAGTATCGATACATATACTATTTTTCTTTGAAAAGTGTCCATACGTACTGTGAAAACATGATTTTCGTGTCAAAGTATCGATACTTTCATACAATGTATTAATATTCTAGATTATGCATTGATACTTCCTCTAGAAATGATTAAACGTGAAAAAATCAAGCCAAGTATCAATACTTTCATGCAAGGTATTATACGACAAATATCATTCAAGTCCTTTGGGAGAAATCACTATATTTGACAAATATCACTTAGTCCCCATTTATTCTAAGGTTATTTTCTCCTTTATCCAAATTCCAATTTCACTTCTGTTTCTTTTTATAAAATCATCTTTCTATCCTATTTTAGATGAAATAAACCTTATATCAAAACTCTATCATGATAAATAGAAATTTAGGTCGAAAGCATGGGTGTCCCACCCAAAATTCTTATAAAAATCTGACAACAACGTGGTTCATTATTGACTTCAATTCTCTCTCATTTGACCTTGGATTTGACTTAAATTTAATTTATTTCGTTTGTATTTGAGTTCTGTTTAATTAGGAATAAATGGCTCATCATTTAGATTTTTAAATCCATAAATATTTAACTCAGAAGTTAAGGTGCACAATGAGAACCTTATAAACACTTTTCAGAACTTAACAAACATTCTCCAAAACTTATCAAATTATTTCGTAATCATTAATATGGGTCTACTAACCAATAATACACCCGAATATAAAATTTCTCAAAATGATGAGGTATCTTTTTAGGATAAATAACTAAAATACCCTTGAATAAAAATACGGGGCATTACATTCCCCCCTCCTTATAAAAGATTCATCCTCGAATCTTAATTAAAACTATAAGTTTAGAAATCATATCCCTCATAAATATACCAATTACATGTATTCAAGTCTTAAATGCCACAATCGATCATCAACATCAGATAAAAGCATTAATATAAAATGCAACTTAAATCAATATATTTATAAGTACTATTCTATCATTATAATACACAAGACACGAAGTAACCAAAATGCCCACAACATAATCATTCTCATCATCATTCTCAGTGGGATGCAAAATCTAGTCGAGTTAACAATGTCACAACCATTGACTATTAAAAATCAGAATGTATACACAAAGCAGTCCCCATTTTTTCCTAATAACAAATAGAGGTATTTTAGAATATCTCACTTATTATTGTTATTAGGAATGGGTACTATCACTTCAACTAAAGTAATTATAGAAGTTTAAAATATATGGATAAGTCATAAATAATATTTGCAACCATATCGTTATGTCGAATAATATCACAATTACTTTTGACCCATCGACTATATCATCATAACCTGAATCATCATCAATTTAAATTCATAATCATAAATACCAAATAAATCACAAATCTACAGAGCAATCTAAATGTCAAATACTTTATAATCTATTATCCATGGCACCTTAGGCCAAGCCAACATCCAAAACTATCTTAACTCTCATTTTCAATATGAGTCTAAGTAAACTCATTACAAAATCTAATGGTAATGCATTTTTATGACTCGACTTACTTTAATCCACTAAGATTCTTTTCAAAAATCATTTGAAAATTATATAAACTTAGTTTTAACAATTAGATTCAAACAATTTTCCAAAAATCAATTTCCAAAACAATAAACTTTAGTGTCACACAAATATCATTGATATATTGGGTCGAAGCCTACATGCATAGCCCAATAATCCCCTCTCCTATTCCAATATGGGTGTGGGTTCATTCCTGCCCCCTGCCATCTTAGAAGCTTGTAAGAAATCTCTCCTTGCTCAGGCTCTATTACCTCGATGCCATCTCTCGCCCTCATCGGTCCAGGTCGTTACAGTTTTGTCCTTGAATCTACACAATCGTACTAGAGGAGAGTATACTATGATACCAAACTATCAGACCCTTACCCAATATGTATCCTAAAATTGACTTTGTTAAAAATAAGTAACTGGTATAAATGTTTTCACAAATTCTTTAATGAACTATAATCTTTATAAATATGTAAGTTAAGTATAAGAAGATACCTAAAAATCTTTGAACTTGCACACCATCACCATCTTCTATGTTCTTTAGTCAAACTGGGTAAACCTGAAATTGAAACTATGAGGGAATGAATATATAATAGTACACTCAGTGAATGGATATATACATCATTTAAACCCTAAAGATAGAATATCTCAAAAGGTTATTATACTAAAAGCTATTATTAATAAGATATATCAAAT
This sequence comes from Trichilia minutiflora, assembly GCA_035590515.1. Classification (NCBI taxonomy): domain Eukaryota; kingdom Viridiplantae; phylum Streptophyta; class Magnoliopsida; order Sapindales; family Meliaceae; genus Trichilia; species Trichilia minutiflora. Next base: position 11,255 of record JAVXUL010166868.1, read on the forward strand.
TCATTCCATCCCATTTGTATCATCTCTTAATATAAACCACTACTCAATACACATTTATCGATGAGATATATATTTGGATTTGTTATTATTGATACACTATAACTACAATCAATTGTACCATATGAGTTTCTTTGGGTTATTTTACTATATGCTCAATCAATATATATTTTCAAGAGAAATTATTCGTGTACCTTAATCTTTATAAAACCAAAGAGTATCAGTAATACTGTCATCAATTTGATCATACGATAAATGGTATGAAAATCAGAATCATAACCAATCATTGTCCATCTAGGCAATCACTAGGCTTGGACCTCCAAGGTCTCATACTCATACCTATTACAAAAATAATAGATTATTCAATCTCAAACTATCATACCTATAATCATGTGATCTACACCCAATTATCATTACACATAAGCAAATAAATAGAAGATCAATTCCTTGAGATTTTTAGATCTCAATCCCATCATTTCTATAATCTCTCAGAATACAAGGCTGGAATCACCATCATCATTACACTAAGTTAAACTCAAAACCATCCATACGTGAGATTGGAGGTATCGTTCTCAACATATATCGTTGGCAAAATAGACCATAATAATTGTCTTATCTCATCTTCCTACACACACACACACACACACAGAGCCAACCTGATATTAATAATACCAAATACTACTCTCTAGCCTTAATCATAGAAAAATCCTTATTATCGCAACCAATTCTACATTACCATAATCACTTTATAATAATAGAAATTAGATCTAGTATAATGATTTCATAATCAACCTCTAGGTTTAGATCATATCGCAAAACTATTTAAATCTCATGTAACATATGGGCAACCATTCTCGTAGAGCTATTAGAAAATATCTCACACTAGATGTCTTTATCTCGCATAATATGTGGTCTATTGGATTTTTAAATAATGGACAACCTTCATCTCCTCAACTACTGCATCAATACTAGTTCATACTGTTGAAAATAAGAGAAATGGTTCCATAGCCCAAAAATCAGATAAAACCTACTAATCCTAGCTCACAAGACCATGTGAACAATATAGCCAATACCATTGTACAAGTATGTAAATTATTTCAAATTATTACAAGGTAACATACACCAAATCTTATATACTTACTTCTATAATCCTTGCCTCTTAGAGCTTATCATCAATACCTATCAATATATATACATATATATATTTTCAAATTGATCTAACAGATTAATTGTATCAGGATTATTGAATTTCACCCACCGTTATTTTAGGTTATATGGTCAATCCTCACCTATACCATAATGATTTTATTAGAAAACCAATTCCAATATCAAATCTTTATCGATCTTTAGGATCCCACTAGTACTATTTCAAGCTGCATGGACGATCCGTAACCAATAATGAAATGTGTACACATATAGATAGCATACTATATCGCATGAGAATATTAGATTGCACCTATCTTATCTCAAATTGTATGGTCGATCCTCATCCCTTGGACTATTAGATTCCATCCATCCTATATCGAACTATATGATCGATCCTCATTATTGGGCTATTATATTTCACCCATTCTATCTCAAATTATATGGCCAATCCTCACCTATAATAAAATCAAGAACAAAGACATGCAAGGCCACTAACAAATATTAGTGGTGATATGAACTCCACCAACAAATGTGATGAAACCCGATAACTAAGATAGTTTGGAACCCCAAGATCGTATAGACAAGATTTGTTGAGCCTTGACCCGTCACCTAACAAGATGAAAAACCAAGACTACGAAG